>OY769906.1:9135696-9420696 GCA_963669185.1 Dyspetes luteomarginatus
AACCCGAGTCGATCGGTTCACACGCGCCTGTCTTATACTCGGCAGTTGTTCGGCGCTTCTCTCTCACTCCGTGCGTCTGATGCGCGTACGCAACGACGACAGGTGCTGCGCATGTGCAACCGCATAGCGCGCCTGATGAGCGTAGCGCGCCAAATTCAAAATAACAAAAGAATCATTCTTTTTATTTGTAACAAAAAAATTACGAAAAACACCATCGTACCTCAATATTTTCGCAAAACTCTGAAATTCGATGATACAAGTCGTTGAATAATTATAAATAAATAAATAAATAATTTTTGCAAAATTCACCAACGTCGCAATTTTTTTTTTTTTTTCCAACAACGAAAAATAAAAGTTTCATACAAAATTGTACAACGGAAAATAAATTTTGAAATAAAAAAATCGTGATTATTGAAAAAAGAAAAGAAAAAAGTGCGAAATATTTGATTTTATTTCGTCGTTCGACGCGGCAGAGCGGGAAAATTGCCAAGTGGCCGGTAGGAGGCTGACGAGGGGCGCGAGGGTGGGGAGAAGAAGGGTTGAAGAAAATTCGGAGTTTGTGATAACAGTCGTGGAGGCGCCCGTCGTCTTCGACGGTACAACCATAACGCCGCCCGCCCTAAAACGCCCGAGACGGGAAACGGTGGACTCATCGCCGCCACCCGCTCGTATCGCAACATCGTCAGGCGTCGTTCCAACGTCGTCGGTCATCAATCCCGGCACGTCCACCGCCCTCGTCTGCATAAACAGCAGCATGGACGCACCATTGTCGCAAAGCATGGATTCCGTAAACACGGTCGCAACCTGCGAGGACGAGGTAAGGAATTTGAGAGAAAACATTTTCTTTCGTTTTATTTATTTATTTTTACTCAAAATTTTTTGTACTTTATTCAGACATCGTATAAAGCATTTTCCCCCTTTTTCGAATTTTCCGATCATCGACCTTGTTTCGAGCGGATGAGACCGAGAATCGTGAAAAAAAAAAAATCGGAATTTGAAGTTTTACACAATTTTCTGAAACTTGTGAGGGATGCAACACACATATTTTTCGGTTGCATGAAAACATTTTATTTCGTTATTTTGAACTTTGAAGTTACGAGCCACTGTTTTGGGTGGCAAGAAAAAAAAAAAAAAAACAGATGGAAGAAGTCATAGGCGCTCGAAATGCCACGCTACGTTACTGCATCAGCCACGAGCTAGCTATACCCTCTGTTTCGCACCCTCAATTTCCACCGCTGCCCCCGCCACTTACCCCAACCTCTTCAGAGCCCACGTAGTACCCTCCGGTACACTCCCCTATGGCGCCAGACAGGCCTCGGCCATATGCTCTCGGTTGAGCGTGCACGCAAGCTCGCTTCCCCTCCTCTGCGACTCAACTTCACCGCTCCACCCCCTCGCGCTTCCCTTGCCCCTCTGACCGCACCGTCAAAGTGTGGCTCTCCTCTTCTCTATATTCTCTCGAACCCTTCTTTCTTCCTTATCTCTGGCGATTTACCGCTTTTTTCATCCGCGCACCCTTTATCATCCACTCCCTCCACTTTTTTAAGCTAAAAATCCAAACTCATAAGCTACATTCAAATCTTAGACTTAAAATATGAAATCTAACGCCTGGAGCTTGAATCTACGACATAAATATATGTGATGAACTTTGCTTCCTCAAAGAGAAAGCTTTTTTGTTTTAGAGAGAGAGAAGAAAATGTCAATAATTTAATCCCAAAGTAATTTTCCCAGAAAATCCAAAAATCACATGTAGAAATAAAATCCGTGTGTGTGCGTGCGTGCGTGTGTGCGTGCGTGTGTGTGTGTGTGTGTGTGTGTGTGTGTGTGTGTGTGTGTGTGTGTGTGTGTGTGTGTGTGTGTGTGTGTGTGTGTGTGTGTGTGTGTGTGTGCGCGTGTGTGTGTGTGTGCATGCGTGCGCGCGTGTGTGTGTGTGTGTGTGTGTGTGTGTGTGTGTGTGTGTGTGTGTGTGTGTGTGTGTGTGTGTGTGTGTGTGTGTGTGTGTGTGTGTGTGTGTAGAGAGGGGCTTTCTCGCGCCCGCGCACTTGAACCTTCGACCCTCCTCTCGTCAAGCGCGAAAGCCTCCCCAAACTCCATCTCGTTTGTAGTACGTATATTTTTTCGTGTATGTATATCTATACACACATACCCTACAGGGTTATCCAATTACTATTTCCACCTGACATCCGTACCTCCTTTATTCCGAGTTCGTATGACGAGGTGAAACAAAAAAGAATGGAATAGGCACAAGTAGAAAAAACTCATTTGCCATGAGAAAATCCGTATCAGCGAAGCCTGGGGAATTTTTATCTGCATACAGTCTGGAATAGATTAAATTAAAAAAAAAAAAAAAAAAACGTCACAGCCTTCAAATTTTTCGTAACAAAAATCAATTTCAGACGTAAAAATTTGTCATCAAGTGCGATCTGATTCGTACATTCTTGACTTCGAAATATTTTTGGTTAGTTGGTTTTTCTTTCGTCAATTAGCTATATTTGAATTATTTTAGTTATTAAATTTGTGATATTATAATTTTTTCATTTTCTTCTATTTTCTGCGATCATGTTTTACTTATTTGACACTGGTTTGAGTTAAATTTTGTCTCCAAGCACAAAGTGAAACAAACAATGTTTCATTAGCTTATGTATGGTCATATAAAAAATTGTCCATGATGAATTTATCATATAAAAAATCGATTATTCGTGTGTGTATTAACGATTCGTGAATCAAAATTCCCAATAATATAAAAATTTTATCATTTTTAAAATTATTTTTCCTAAATTCTAATTTCTTCCATCATCTTTTATTTATTTGGCAAGTTTTAGTTGATTTTTTCTACAAGTACAAAGTAAACCGAACGACGTTTCATTAGTTTATCTATGTTCGTATAAAAAATTGTCCACGATGAATTATCATATAAATAATGCGCACGATGGACGATTATTTGTGTGTTAACGATTCGTGAATCAACATACCCGATGGCGTTCGTGGCCAAAAGACATCCAAGAGGCAACGATGGAAAAGATACAAAAAAAATGAGTCATCCATGCAAAAACAGATTGGAGGACTTTTGGAGAAATAGTGGTGTTGGTTGGGGAGATGGGGGCGAGGAGGAGGGAAGGAGGTTGGTGTCAAAGAAACGCGTGAAAGTCCTCGTGGCACGTGCGCGCATGCGGGAGTGATATCGTTTGAGCTTTCAGGAATAGAAGGTGGAGGGGGCAGAGCACGCACGCTTACGCATGCAAGAGGGCGAAGCAGAAGGCGACGGTCGGCGCGGTGGGCAGGCGGGGTAGGGAAGTAGGTAGTGCACGTACGACGCCGCGCTCGCGCGGGAATTCGATCGGTCCGTGGCCGCGTGCGAGCCTCTCTAGCTCGTGAGAGGGCGCGCGGGTCACCGAGCTCTACGAGGCTGTTGGCTTCGATAAAACTCAAGTCATTATTCGCGCCTGTTTCAGGATTTAGCCTCTTCGAAGCATTCACTTGGAAGGACTTTTCTGATTCGAGCTTTTCTAAAGCTCAGGCCCATTTTCAGCTTTTCGGACTTTTTTTTAGAATCTACTCTCGCGAGAGATTTTTTTTTCAAGCAATGCTTTTTAGATCTAGAATGATTCAATGTTTTAGGGATCATTCGTAGCATCATTGAATCCTTCCATGATTCATATGGGTTCGTTTTTTTGAAAGACACAAGAGATTGTCTGTTCTAGAACAGAAACAGTTCTTTGGTTTCAGATTTAAAAGAGTTTGTACTTTTTAGAAGAATTTGTTGGCTTAAAAAAATGCATCTTTCGTAAATTAATGATAGTACGTTTTGAGATTTAGAAAAATTCATATACCTTCAGATTTTTAAGGGTTCGTGTTTTTGTAGCTTTAGAAGACTGTTTTTATTTCAAATTTGGAAGACTTCGAGCTATGTACTTTTATAAATTATTAGAGCTTTTTGGATTTAGGATTTAGAAGAATCCATGCTGTATGGATTTAGAATCTAATTTTTGAATGTAAGTTTGGTAATAATTAAGTTCAAGCCTAAGATTGAACTTAAGGTCAATCTGTAGTCGAGAAATTCGAGCTTGAAGCAGCTTGAGCTTTTTTCGACTCGTGGTTCGTAGTTCAAAGCTTTTTCCATGGCTTGAGCTTGTGCAGTCCTATAAGGCCCAGTCCGAGTTGCCAATGACCAGTTGTCACGCATTGAGGACAACCAACGACCTCTGTCGTTGACCTCATGGTATGTTGATCTCAATAGAAAAATATTATAAATTTACTTAAAATTATAATTCTTCCGCGAACTTGGCGCATGCGAAGTAGGTATATCGAGCTTGAAGAAAGTTTATGAAAATTCAGCTCCTCGTGATGTTGAACGATGGGTGGCAGTAAGAAATTTGAGGTTCATGTCTCGTGCCCGAAGCGTGCTCCAACCGCAAAAGCTCCACACCCATGTAACAAGAACACGCACACAGGGGCGCAACGTTCTCTCTGGTTATGCTTTTTATTGATTTTCTTTCCGCCGAAGCGAAAGCGAGCTAAAGCAACAGAGATGGAAGGTTGAAGTAGAAAAAAACGATGCAAAGTAGTTGAGTAAAAGAGCTTGATTAAAAGCAAATGAGTACGAGTCCATAACGAGGCCAGACAGCGGATAAAAGATTGTAACGAAAAATATAGAAAAGGAATAATGTTGCGTAAAAAATTGAAGGGGGAAGTTTGATTGATATAATTTAAGGGTTAAACCTTTAGGCAACTAGGAATATAATTAATGATTAGTAATAATTTTGAAAATCGGGCCACGGATTTGTAATCAGGAGCCCGAAAAACACCCCAATATACGTTTTCAAGTCAAGCAAATTAATTTTTAACTTTTTAATCCGCCATATTGGAGCCGCCATTTTGGATTTTTTAAATCAGACTTTGGATTCGTAATCGGCGACTCAAAAAACCTCTTAGAGCTCATAGCCAGTTTAATGCCTATCATATATAGGTTTGTCAGCATTACATTTACATTTACTCTGAAAAAACGCAAAGTTTGATTGATATAATTTAAGAGTTAAACCTTTAGGCAACTAGGAATATAATTAATGATCGGTAATATAATTTTATCTAATTGGTATAAAAAAGCTTCAGTCAAGTTCAATCTTGACAAAACTTTACCCACTTTACATAAAAATAGTCTAAACAATGAAAAATAAAGCATGAACAATTGAATCATCAATCCTTTCGTTTTTAGCCATAAAAACTTTCCACAGTGTTTATTGACGTAGCTCGCTCAAATTTTTACTCTCAAAGATCGTCGGTGTACTCAAAATATTCAACGAAAAATTGTTGAACCTTATTAATCATTTTTACGACAAATTAATTCCGCTCATCTTCGCTGCAAAGAATTTTATCGATTTGTCAGTTTGATAAAATTAATTTAAAAAAAAAACTTAATAAACAAAAAAATTCTTACATCTCTTTTTTTCACCTGTTAAATCGTTATTGCCAGTGGAAGTGATTTGTATCACAAGTTTATATATACATGCAGTGCAAAATGTCGCAGCTTTGACAACTCTCAGCCGGCTATGCTCGAGGAAGCACGAGACGCCACACTTCACACTTCTTCTTGAAAATCCTCGCTCATCCCCTTCGTCGTACATGATCCTCTCTCGTGTGTATGCATTTTTTTTAAGAGATTAAATCGCGCCACTGAGCATGTCATTCACCTTTATCCCTTCGGCATTAGCAAAAAAATGTATAGATCGCGGATTGTTACAGCTTTATTAATTAACTCGTCTATTAATTTGTTTATCAATTTATTAATTTGAAAAACCGATTTTCCACATACGATTTAACCATATTGACTTATAAATTTATATATAGTCGAAAAATAAGCAAAACTGATGTACTTATTTTTGCAAATAAACAAATGAATCCATAAATTCATTAATTTCATCCATCATTTTAAATTGCAAAATTTAAATTTAACAAAATTGAATAATTTGTGACAATAAATCATCAATTTTGACCTGTCGGAACGGTATTGCAATTAATCATAAAGTAATGACCATCGACTTTGAGTAATCGATACTCGAATTCGAAAATGTATGAGAATATTGTACGTTATAAGTGAGGGCGGGGAGGGAGCGGGGAAAAGTACTGAGAGAGGGAGGAGAGGGGGCCGAAAAAAAAGAAGAGTGGGAGGCAATTAACTGTGAAACGCGAGCATTTCGGCTGGCTGCCTCTTGCTTTTATGCAACGCGAATCCCCAGAAGTGTCTTCGACTTTATGCCCCGATGTGGAAAATTCTCGTGCTCGCTCAGCCGTCTCAGCGACCAAATGCATCGAATGAAAATCAGAAGGAAGCGCTAATTGACTTGAATGGATTTGAAAAATATATATATATATATATATATATATATATACATATATGTATATTGAAAAATAAAAATACGAGGGCATGAATCACAGATAATAATAAATAAGCGAGGAAGAATGGAAAAAAATTATCATAGTGGAAAAATATTATCGTAGCAACAAAGACGAGATAAAATCGATGATAAAAAATAATTAATAGGGCGCCACACATTTTTTTTTCTACACAAGATTGATGATGATTAACTATTGAATGCATGACTCATTTGTTTATTGAACGAATTATTAATGGATTGTTTTAGACATAAGGTAGAATTGATATTATATCAATCATTCCCACATTATTGTTACATTACTTTTATTATTATTATTGTTATTAATATGATTGTAATTATTATAATAATTATTTAATAAATAATTTTCAAAGTTTGTTAAATAACGCATTATTTATAATATAAATGTATTTGTGCTAAAATTATTTTATTTTTACACAAATGCACTCAACTGCATCCTCTTTCGTTTGTGTGTCACTGTGAATTGCAGATTCGATACTTTGCCTGCTGGTGAAAATTTTCCCGACCTCTCGTAAAAGCTCTTGGGGGGGGGTCGTTCTTTCTCCTCTTCTATACTCGACGAGTCACGAACCTACGAGGAATATTAACCTCCGGCCTTTCTCGTCGGGGCCCACTCGCTTTTTCTCCCTCTCTCTGTCTCTCTTTCTTTCGCTCTTTCTCTCCCCAGTGGCTCTCTCGTCAACGTGAACATGGGGTGAAAGAGAGGGATGAAAGTTGAGAGGGCCGAGCCACATTGACGACGATGTCGACGACGTCGACGTCGTTGTTGTCGATCGATAGTCCAGCATACGTAGAGGCGGCCACGCGCTTAAATATCTCACGCATTACACTTGACAAAGCCGCAGTGAACGATACAAATACATAAAAGAAAAAAATTAACTGCAAAAAGAAATAGATCCAAAAAAATGTGCAGTCGTTCTTTGACAAACCCTTTAAAGTATGTATTTTTCCATACACACGAAATCTGTAAAAAGGATTATTCTGAAACTTTAGGTCGCTGATTATGAATCCGAAGTCAAATTTTCAAAATTCAAAATAATGGATTCATTATGGCGGATTGAAAAGTCAAAAATTGATTTGATTGACTTGAAAACGTATACTTGGATGTTTTTTGAGTTGCTCATTACAAATCCGAGGTTTGATTTTTAAAATTCGTAATGGCGAATCCAATATGGCCAACTGATAATTAGAATAATTGGTTAATTATTTCAGAAGATGGTAGTCTGGGTTTTTTTGGTTTGTCAATTGTAAATTTAGGGTCAAAATTGAGCGCAATGAAATTGTAAAAGGTTATTGAAGAAAAAAAAATAGGAAGTTTCATCCCACATTATTCATATTCTTATTATTATACTCCGAACGCTGATCAGAATCTCGCGATTAGCGTTACCCGGAACCAAAGACAGAGACGTAGTGAGAGTATGTTTCTTTTTTTTTTATTTTGTTTTTAATTCTATACTTTCGTTGCGTTTTTTTCCTTCGAATTTTGATAATCAAGCCACGGATTCGTAATCAGGAGCCCGAAAAACACCCCAATATACGTTTTCAAGTAAATCAAATCATTTTTTGACTTTTTAATCCGCCATATTGGAGCCGCCATTTTGAATTTTTAAAATCAGACTTCGATTCGTAATCGGCGTCGGTAAAAAACTTTTAGAGCTCATAGCCAGTTCAATGCCTATCATATAGGTTTGTCAGCATTACATTTACATTTACTCTGAAGAAACGCAAAATTTTTCATTTTGTTTATTATTATAAAATGAAATATCTGAACGTAAGAATCATATAAATCATTGTTTTTCACTAAATGATGTCCTTGGAACCTCGCAGAAAGTGCTTTCGATGACCGTAATGCAATAAAAAGTGTGTAGAAATTGTAAAAAACTGACTGAGTAAAGGTCCAGAGATGTCACTATGCTTAAAAGGGTTAAGGATCGGAAGAAAAATATAATTTATTATGATGAACACATTTTTGTACATGACTCTCAAAGCAAAGCCAAACTCAAATTTGAACAAACAAGCAAGAATATACAAATCTGATAATAAATAAGAATTGTTCATATAGTTATATGTATATGCCAGGTAACTCAGTAGTTCGTGCGGTTTTGTTAGAAACATATTTATCCGAATTCGTTTATATACGTGATATGCAGCGAAGGGCGGTGCACATTGCTCCATTGGAATAAAAAACGCATTCTAAGGTGCATACTTCGATGAATAAAAAATGCAAGAAGAAAATTGATTGGGCTTCTACTTTAAAATAACTAAAACGAACTTTTTGGGTTATCTGATATATTATCGAAAGACTAGTGTAACTAATCCCGATTTTGACATTTCCGATCAATTCTGTGACCGAAAATAATGGCTGAACTACGAGAGCTTGTTAATTTTTAATACATTCGTATTTGTTGTATTTCATTTTTCAGACACTCACGTATACTCATAGCCCTCTGCTTGATCTGAGCCAGGGCGCGAAGCACCCGAACCAAAGAAATCTTTTTTACAGTAAATAAACTAATTTCAAGTAAATAAACTAATTTCAAGTAAATAAACTAATTTCAAGTAAATAAACTAATTTCAAGTAAATAAACTGAACACGATTACACTCACAATTCTTTCGACATGTCGCTCATGAAAACAAAAATGGCAACTTGTGCTACCGTCAAAAATTCGGGACATTGAAAAATTTGACAAGGCTAAAACATTTTTTACCATATTCACAAGCTGCCATTTTGATTTTGTTTATTTTATCCTCATGTAAAAAAAAATGTATTTTCCCGATGACCAAATGGGTAGAAGTCGTTCATTTGACCAGCTGTGTCCAGCAGGGGGCGCATGAAATTTTCTCTGAGCGTTTTAAAGCGAGTGTTTCGCCTGTAAATTTTTGCCCCCTTCATAGAAAAATGGCAACTCGTAACAGCAGCGACAGGTGTGTTCCACGAAGAAGCACCAGTGAGTTTTGATCGTCTGTCATCCACTTGATAAAAATACATCGATATACGATATCCTGAAATAAATTTTATACACTCTATTGTTTTTTCCCACTTTTTTCCCACGCCAAAAAAAAAAAAATGGCTAGAATTTCGCTTCACGATGAAGTAGCGAAGCCATCTGATACTCGTATTTACATTCGTTGAAGCAAAAATCCATTTTTAGTGCTGATGCCACCAAAGCTTTTTTTATCACCGAGTTGCAAATCGGACCATCCTTTTTTGCCTATGATTTTTTTTTCTATGCTATTCAAACTGATATCACGACCACGACAATGAAGATAGATTGGTAAACCAAAC
Source organism: Dyspetes luteomarginatus (assembly GCA_963669185.1). NCBI lineage: Eukaryota > Metazoa > Arthropoda > Insecta > Hymenoptera > Ichneumonidae > Dyspetes > Dyspetes luteomarginatus. The sequence goes on from OY769906.1 coordinate 9,145,394, forward strand.
GGTATCTACCAAGTCTACTTACAGGCTTTCCAAAAGACTACAATAAAGCTTAAATCCGCTGAACAAAAACAACGTTATAGTCCAATGAAATTATGACATTTTTGGCCCTTCACGAAAATGGGGGGAAAAAAATGAGACTTTTGTTCCAATTTTAGTACATTATGAGGGCTTACACGCTCAGAATTTTTTCACTGATTACATATCTGACTGAGCTTTTTCATCGATTTATGCAAAACGATCGTACTGAAAAATCATTAAAAAGTGTGTTTTTTTTTTTCATTTTTCGTTGCTTTTCACCAAAATATTCCAAATTTTGGACATATGGACTTGGTTCGATTTGGAAGCAGCAAAGAAGGCCGCAAAAAAAAAATCGGCGTTATTCCTCTCAATCGTGACAAACCTAAATGAATCGAAATTTCGAGTATTACCTTCCCTTCTTCTCCCGTCCGTTCTCCGATTTATGTTCAACTATAGTGATTTGAAAAGCTAACAAGTAGATTTAAAATTAGTAAATGCCATGGAGTTCTCCTCAATATCTCAATTTTTATCACTATCAATGTACTTTAAAAACCGTCCAAGCCGAATTGAAATTTTGTACAAAAAAATTATTTGTTTAGCTTTGAAGGTTTGTTAAAAATGAAAAAAAAAAAAAAAAAAACGATAGAAATTATCGAATGACACAGAAACCGGATGAATTTAGATCCATTGCCCATGGCCATACCCATTTTCATTACCCATCATTAAAACAATGGGAAATGGATCAATCCACATTGTAAATTGCCAAAATAATGGACAATGAGAACGATTAATGAAACAATGGATCATTTGTAACTCCGTTTCTATCCGAAATTTGTTGTCAAGGCCTAACATTGAAATTTTATAATTTGACAAAAGTTTTTTGAACATTTTTTTTTTCTTCATAGAATACGATCAAAGTTTCACGTTCAAGCTGTATATGCATGTGTAGCACTCGAATGTTTGCGGTTTGGTGAGTTTCGCTCAACTCTCTCTCTCGCTCTCTCCCCCGTCCCCACCCCCTCTCTATCCATACCGAACTCCGTTCCTCTTGGCTGCCTAACCGTTATACAACATCCGCTCTGCCCTGCTATTCTCTACTGTTGCCTTTGCTCCTCTCCGCTGTTGCCTCTCTTACCTGACTATGCATACGTTGACTGTGTACACGTTACTGTTGCGACTGCTGTGGTCATAATACACCCCGGGCACGCAGCAACTTGTATTTCCCCATTGTTCATCGTTACACAATCATTCGTCATATTCTGTCCTTCTCGCTTCGCTTTCCAGTACAATTTGACGAAACGACCGTATACGACACGTATGCAGAGGCAATAGAGAGCTATACAGAGGAATCAACTGAGTAGAATTACATGAGCGAGCTATTTTCTTTTCATCGAATGAGTTTTTGGATTGTCATTTTTTTTTTGTTTGTTTATTCAACACATACGTTCAATAATAATGACCTAATTATTTACCGAAGGTGCAAACTCAAGAGTACAAATTGGACTGTGAAATAATAACAAATTTGTGAGCATGGATTATTGAGAAAAGAGTCATAAAGTGAAACGAAAACTGATGATTGTAAAATAGCTTTGATAAATTATGATAAAGTATAGAATTCACGTATATATGAAAAAAAAATAAGTTCTGGACTAAATCCCCTCGAAGAAAATTCGATTGGACAACATTCCACCCCCCCGGACAACATACCCTCGGACGAAATCGAAAAAGTACTCCAGAAAATCTAATAATTTATAATCAAACAGAAAAAGTACTCCAGAAAAAAGTGTTCAGTGACATTCGAAAGTACTCAGGGGCTGATAAAGGACTCAGTGGCACTCAAAGATATTTAGGGGAGTAAAAAATATCGCTTCAGGGAACTCCCAAAGGAGCCTAAAAAGAAGCTCAAACGTACTCACAATTAGCCAAACGAAAAATTCACTTTTTTCACTGGTGATCGTAGAATAGCTTTGATCAATTATGATAAAGTATAGAATTCACGTATTTATGAAAATAAATTAAGTTCTGAACTAAAGCCTCTGGAAGAAAATTCGATCGAACGAAATTCCACCCCCCGGACAACATCCCCTCGGACGAAATCGAAAAAGTAGTCCAGAAAATCTAATAATTTATAATCAAACAGAAAAAGTACTCCAGAAAAAAGTGCTCAGTGACATTCGAAAGTACTCAGGGGCTGATAAAGGACTCAGTGGCACTCAAAGATATTTAGGGGAGTAAAAAATATCGCTTCAGGGAACTCTCAAAGGAGCCTAAAAAAAAGCTCAAACGTACCCACAATTAGCCAAACGAAAAATTCACTTTCTTCACTGGTGATCGTAGAATAGCTTTGATCAATTATGATAAAGTATAGAATTCACGTATTTATGAAAATAAATTAAGTTCTGGACTAAACCCCCTCGAAGAAAATTCGATTGGTCAACATTCCACCCCCCGGACAACATACCCCCGGACGAAATCGAAAAAGTAGCAATTAGCCAAACGAAAAATCATCCATAGATACTCAAAAGTATACTAATTAACACACAATGTTACGTAGGGACACTCAAATACACTCTGGAACATTCAAAAACGTATTTTAAGTTGCGTACATACACTCGTGGGATGCGTTCGAGTACAATGAAATTCATTTGTATAAAAACTCGCTGCGAGTTGACTATCTTTGAAATTAATTACATCGTTAATAATCCAAGCCGTGGCACAAAACGTGTGCAGCTAAAGCATTTATGTCGGTGCTCACTGAAATCAGAGCAAGGCATTTAATCCGGCATGAATACAAGCTTACAATATAGTAAAATATGTATATGCGCGCGCGCGCGCGCGCGTGTGTGTGTGTGTGTGTGTGTGTGTGTGTGTGTGTGTGTGTGTGTGTGTGCGTGTGCGTGTGCGTGTGCGTGTGCGTGTGCGTGTGCGTGTGCGTGTGCGTGTGCGTGTGCGTGTGCGTGTGCGTGCGCGCGCGCGCGCGTGTGTGTGTGTGTGTGTGTGTGTGTGTGTGTGTGTGTGTGTGTGTGTGTGTGTGTGTGTGTGTGTGTGTGTACCTTATGCAAGTGAGTAAGTAGAAATGCAAATACAGTAACAGCAAAATAAGAAAATAAGATGGCGAGAATTTTCATAGAACGTAACCCAGAGAGACACTAGTATACGTGCGTTCGTGAATGAATGGGATTCCCCGACCTACCGTAAGTCAGGCACTCATTCCCGTTGAGCTTCTGCATCCCCCCAAGCACACAACGCCCTCTATACCATTCCCTCTGTACGAGTGAAGGCTTGATGAAAATGTGTTTAATGCATCACTCGAATCGCCCGCCATGTTTGTATGTTTAAGATGAAAGTATGAAAAAATATTCTACACGAAATAATACGAGAATTTCGTGGATCTCTAGAATGCTGTCAATCCTGATAATGTGGTATAATTTTTCAAATTATAGTGAATAAACGTGAAATTTTACGATCAAGTAAAAATATTTACTTCAAGTTTATTTTGATTGAGCTTCAGCTTAAATTAACTTCCGGTTTTCCCATCAATTGAAATTTGCCTCTAATCAAACAAATTTATTCACCAAATTATAAAAGCGGCTCACATTTCAATTTAACGATAAGCGATAAGCGATTTCTAAATAGTTTACAAATTAAATCAAAACTGGGTCGGAGAGACCCAGCGTGTACTCTAAAGCAAGCAGAAAACTTGTCCTTATATACATGTAATATTATTTGCGGTTCACTCGGAGTATACGCGAAGTTTCCTACCTTTTTACTTAAAGTTTTCATTTGCCAAAATGCCATATTGAATTTGGAAAAAAAATCGTATTCCATATTTAGATTGGAAGCTTATAGACAGTGATGGGCGAATTAATAAAAAGACTTTTCTGTCTGGAATTTTCAGCAATTATACTCGTGACATTTCGGATTGTTCGGTCTCTTATTTCCCTCATTGTATGTTTGTATGTGCATGTGTGTGAAATCTCGTGCGTCATACATCTTTCTGGATTCGCTCGAATTATTCCACGGGAGTTCGGTCACCTCGGTTCGGCTGAATCAATAAAATCTCTCTGAGCAATTCTTCGCTGACGCGGTTTCGTTCTCAAATTAGACGCTTTTCGCATCGATCGAATTTCGTCATGCAGAGTCCAAAAAATGGCCCCCCTATTAATTTTTTTCATCTTCAATGATAATAAAATATTATTAAATTTTTAGTAAAATTTAATCGGCAAATCTCATGTTGACATTTTGCTTTATATATCAGCCGATCAACGAAACGAGTCATGATAATAAAAAGAAAATGTTAAAATGAGTCTGTGACGAAGATTCGTACAAAAATAAATATAATATCGAGATATAGGCCCGAGAGTAACAAAATGTCTGGTATATAAAATTTGTGCTCTCGTTGAATCGTAGACCTTTATCTCATTCTCAGCGAAAGAAATTCAATTTTCTGCGAAAGCAGAGAAGCATTCCTACCCTGCGGCGAGGATAAAATGTAACAAAGGGGGAAAAAAAAAGAAAATAAAAAAGTTTCTTGCGAATGGAGAAAGAAAAGAAGGCAAGAAAACTAGCGGTTTCTCATGCTAAAATTTATTTTCTACAATTCACTCTCGTTTTTCAATGTTTCTCGTTCTTCATTTTCCTTATTCCAATCTGAATAAAAAAATACTCGTGGCACTCAATGACACAACATTCTACGAGTGTTCAGAAATCTTTCTAAGTGTTTTTGAATGCCGCACAGAATCTTCTTGAGTACTGTGAATATTTAGGAATGTCCCCAAGTTCCTTTTTCTTATTACGTGCATTGTTTTTATCCTTCCCTTTCCTCTTAAATATCATTCAAAGCAGTTTTTACTATTACAGCTTTTCCTCAATTCTGTTCACTTTTTATTTTTTCGATTATGTGAAAAAAAATGGTAACAAGAAGAAAAATTGTGTCTCGTATAAATCACGACTACTTCACAAGGATAAAAAAAAACAGGTAATAACGAAATCGTCGGGCTATTACAGTAATGCGAGAGGGTTGAAAAACGAAAGGAGGAAAAAAGAAGAAAAAAAACGTGAATGTGAAATGGACAAATCATCCCTTGGAGTTTTTACTTCGTCGATTCTAGCCAACTTTCAATATTCTCTTTCTTTTCACCTCGAATTCTTCATCAGTCCTCCCTCGAACTTTTTACACCCCCTGTCAGCCAGAATTAAAAAAATTGCGATCGTTCGAGGTCACTACTATAATTTTTTTACTTTTCGTTTATCCGCAAACTTTGCATATCGATGTTTCTCGCTGCAAAATATTGTTCGATCACTTTTCTAATTTTTCCATCGGAAAAAAAAAATAAGGTTTGAGTGCCATAAAAATTTAAATACATCAATTCATCTCTACAATTATAATAACAACTCAAAGATTTTTCATGAATTTATCGCATTTATTTGGTTAATACTTGAATATAACTCAATTAAATTAATAAATAATTAATAAGAAATTATATTCATAAATCAATTCATAATTCATATTCTATTATTGTATTGGAAATATTTCAAGGAAAAAAAATATATTTTCATTCTTTTAAATTTAAGTGCACAGGGTAAAAATATGAGACAAAAGAAAATAGAGAGAATAATAGAAGACGAGGAGAGAAATAAGGTAGATTAAGGCATCGTGGGACGAAGCCGTGAGCTAAAAGCTGTATATATATATATATATATATATGGCGTAGCAAAGGGAGACTTGTAAGGCCAGAATCATTTCTCGGGCCATGAATAAGTGATCGGCGTGCACCGTATCTCTATATTCTCTTCGCCCCCCCTCCCCCACCACTCACTCTTCCGCAACGAGGCGCCCTTCTATAGTCACTTGCGTCCCTCTTGCGGCTCGGCCAAGAGAGCGCCAGACTCGTTGTCGCCATTCGAGACGCGCACGCGCCCCCCTCTAACGTAACTCGGCACCGCAGACTTTGCATCAAAGTTCTATTCCTCTTACTCTACATATGGGATATAACACATCTTATAGCTTTCGGTGAAGTACACGCGCCAAGCATATATATGTAATGCGCTTTTTACAATTCAAATTTTTCCTTACTTCCTGTTTTGCGGTCCGTCATGTTAACTTCGCCATTTTGAATTTTGAAATATCCCCTTAGAATCTGAGATCAGCAGCCTCAAGAACCGCCAGCCTATTAGTTTCTATTGCCAATCCATCGGATGATTTGGGTTTGTTTGGTCGGCCATGTTGATTCTGCCATTTTGAATTTCGGAATGTCTACTAGGAGTTAAAAATCTTTTATCCACTATTATTAATTTCGAAATGTTGTGCTTGGATTCGAAATGAGCGATGTCAAAAAATCATGGGTACATATTCTCATTAAAATTAAATCATTTTCTGGTTTCTCCGATCGGCCGTAGTGATTCCGCCATTTTGAATTTCGTAATATTGACATCAAATTCAAAATCAGCAGTCTCACGATGCTATTTGTACCAATTTCTATTAAATCCCTATATTCTGTTTCGTTTTTTTGTCGGCCATATTGACTTCGCCATTTTGTATTTCAAAACTTGGACTTTGAATCTGCAACCAGCAATCGGCAAAAATTGCGAGTACCAGCGTAAATTGTGCTCGGACGACGCTTTATTTTTTTTGTCGTCCCTGTTGGTTCCCCCATTTTGAATTTCGAAATATCGACTTGGCATTTTTAATCGGCGAGTGTAGTTTTTTTTAGATTATTTCATTTCAATACCAATAAAAAAAAAGCTTCAAATATAAAAAATGATGGAATTGCCTCAGATCCGATATTTCTATAGAATCATTTGACCCAATTTTTGTTTGTTTTTAAGGAAACATTTTTTATTTTTTTATAAAAAGTTATGTAAATATTCTCGATATTGAGTTTTAGACAATTGAACGGATTTCTCGAGACTTTATGACGTGTGACAGCGAGCAAAGATAATCGAGAGAAAGACAGCTGTCACAGTACGAGGCTTGTACACATCAGTATAATGCATGAAGCAGAAACTTGACGTTATACCTCTCATGCGCCCCGTATAACGTCTCTCATAAGTAACTGGAATATTCTAGTAACGTTCGAGCCAAAGAGACTCAGAGGGAGAATTGTGTATTACTAGTTATACGCTCGCAGGCACATTGGAGAATTTTCCCTTCATTTTATATGCTCAGCAGTTTGCGTGGCATCGACCGGGGATCGATATTTTCCCAGTTCAACCGTCGAGAAAATTGCCAGACTGGTAACTTTACATGGGAAAACTAAGCGCACAACTCACAAGTGTAATCGTTTGCTCTCATAAAATACGATCAATGACAATTTAAAATAATTTCCTAACGGTTCTGCGAGCATGAAAAAAAAAATTGCAACCTCTTTTTCTATTTTCAACGTAAATAATTCAGACAATACTTTTATTCCATTGCACCATTGTAAGTTTTACATCACTGTAGCAACAATTTTCTTCAACTATTAATAATGCAATAATATTGAGCGATGTGCGCTCGATATAAAACGTAGAACTTGTAGTAGTTTCGGTTACGCTAAGACCAACTCCACGATTGTTAATAGGAGAATGATGTAATAAATATAATCCTTCCTTACGTTTAATAATCGTTAACAATGTTAATAATGGGGAGCAATTAGTTTAATCTTAAACAAAAAATTACTGAATTACCTATATATATATATGATTAAATTAAAGACAAAATGTGATTGTCAGAAGAGCCTTTTATTATTTTACAGGCTCTTGCGCCACGATAGTTATTCGTTAAAAAATTGACAATAATAATAATCATAATAAATTATTATTTAAAGCTCTTATCGTACTGCACTCATTAACGAATAAAATTTGATTAACTGGCACGTTTCACTTGGCAATTATTCGACAGTGTGGTGGCCGAGGACTGTAACAATTCGAGAATCTCGAGAATGTCTTATATACATATACATATATGTAAATGAATATTCTGTGTGAACGGAAATGGATTGACTATGTACGTAGGGTGAAGTTAATTTTGCTGACAACGCCGCCGAATTGCACGATCGATAACTTCGAGGTTCTAATATTAAGCGAAACTTGGCAAGCTGTCTATTGTTGTACAGTTGCTAATAGCAACTTGATGCTTTTAGGAAACTTGGTGCTTAATAGGATAGTTTGGGCCTAGAACTAATACCATCCAATTTATCAGAGATTATGTGGAAATATGAAGATACACGTACACTTTCAAAAAAAATATATGAAATTTACAACATATTAACTATATATCAACAACGCCATATCAAATTTACAAACTGGGTATATTAAATTTAAAATTCATGCACTTGTATGGCTAAATTAATATATGAACATTGATTTTCATACACTCACGTGAAATTTAATATATATATACGACATTGAATATTACAAACCTGTTTAAGAAGTTTTTCAACCTGTAATGTAATAATACATTTTTTCACTGATAATAACAACATTTGTATATTAATTCATTTGTTATTAACGGTGTTTAAAAAATGCAAAACATCTTTGGATTTTAATTATGCAGTTGAATGGAAAATGGGATACACGTGATGAAGTTGAATATTACAATATGCGTAATGTTAATTCAGAATACTTTTGTTTTGAAAATACGAGGCGAAAATAGAAACACGAATTCATGGCTAGATTCATAGTCTACAATTATAGCAATTCTATATGAATCGCTATACACAAATATTGAATTTATATAAACAAACCCAAATAAAGTATGTGCCGAATTTTAACCCCGTTCTTCACAGTTTTTTTTCTCTAGCAATACGAGTATTTTGTTCCTTGCAACGAAGCCGTTAATCGAAAAAAAAAAGATCTCAATTTTATGTTAAAAACGGAAACCAAACCGTGCTAGACTCGAATCTCATATCATCCCCAGACATTGTTTGCAACGAGTGACTTCTAGACGGTCTATCGTTATAAATTTTTTTTAAATAACAAACTCGGCGTGTTTTCCCCTACCTATAACCGGCTTGGAATCTGGGAAAGAAATTCTTGTAATGATATAGAAAAAGGAAACTGTGACGAACGAGGTCATGACCGTTCCGAAGTTTTTAATTTTGTTCGCTTATCAAGAAAATATTGTTCTTTCAAACAAAGATGGTTTTAGAGAGAGGACATTTTCATGTAGTAACAAAATAAAAATCATGTTGACAAACTGTCCGATCGTTTCAATGCATTTCTAGTGATCATCTGAGTTCACATTCGTCATTGCGTTTAATTTTTTTTTCAACACATTGACAGCTAGAACCTGAGTTTGTCTCCAGGAAATCCGTGAAACGATCGACTACTGGTTTATGGTCATAAAACTTATTTTATAATAAAATCGAGACTTATTTTCCTGATAACCGGCTTTGTTGCAGGAAACAAAATTGTCTATATCATAGAAAAAAAAACCGCGACATCCTTGAATCGCGTATCGCCTCTGAAAATTCATCAAAACGATCGAATTCCGAACTGTTCATCCCCATGAAATTTTTGTTAATTGTAAAATGTACATATCCCCTTTCTACAACCATCTTTGCTGCGGGGAACAAAAATCTCCGTAGATTTAATAAGAACTATGCCAACATCATTTTTTCATATCGTGTCTCTGCAACATTCATTTGTTTTTGGTAAAGCCGAGAGCTCAAAGAGTCGTTTCAAATTTCACCGCTTTGGTTCTATGATATAGAGATTTTTTTGCCTACGTCGAAGCCGGTTATCAGGAAAGTAAGTAAATATAAATAAATTGTTAATAAAACCTTCCAGAAGTCGATCGTTTTATGAATTTCCTGGAGATTAACTGGGGTTGTGGCTGTCAATGTGTTAAAAAAATATTCAAACGCAATCACCGAGTTAGGTGCATTGGTTAGATAGGCAGGTAGTTCGAATTCCGTATATGACACAAATTTTTCTTCGACAGAATCCGTTACACAATTTATCAGGGCAATTGAAACTAGTCAAAAAGTTAATTTAACAGCTATATAAACTTGTTTTTATGCAATTATTCTAATTTTTATCAATAATTAAATATTTTATTATTTTTAATTTACCGGTTATGTTATAATACTGCACTGTTATATTTAAAATATCACATATATTTTATTAATTTTCACAATTTTAAATAGTCTATACATCCATTTCAAATACGTGTGTTTAGTAATTTTACCATGCATTTACGAATATTATTTTTAATGTACATAATGCTCATTATGGGGCAAATTTGTGGAAATATCATAGGCACAAATATCACAAAATTGCGATACAGAATATTAATTATGTCGTCTTGACTGTGATTATCCCAGGAGAAAAATATATAAAATTACAAAAATTTTCATTGAAAATCATATGCACGTGAAACAAAATTAAATACATACCCCTATATATTGATATTATCAATTGGTGTCCTAATTTCTATACAATTCTGCTTCAAAATTCCTTTCCGTGTATATTAATTTTCAAATACATAAGTATATTAATATTACTAAGCGACACTTTTATTTTCAAAATACCATTCCTTTGATTTTAAGTATCGCATTTGAAATGTAATGAACGGTTTCTGCTAAAATGCTTCCTATACATGTATATTAATTTTATTACAGATTTTTTTTACAGTGTACACACATTAGTGTCATGATTCATAATAGAATATATATATCCGCCATTTTGAAATTGTCATTTTTTTGAAATCGTTACATTAAATTCTATCTCAATGACATCCAAAACTGTCGGAAACCAAATTTCATAAAAATCGTACCAGTTTCTGATGTTTTGATCAGTCATACTCTGATTCCGTCATTTTGAATTTTGAAATTTGAACATATTATATTCCAGCTAAAATGACTTCTATGAAGTATCAGTTTTCATAAATATTGGATCACGTTTGAGAGCTTTGGTCGGCCATTTTGATTCCGCCATTTTCACTCTCGAAATATTAACATTGAACGCGAATTCAATTACGTCCATTATTCACGGACCAGTTTCCAATAAAATCAGGCAATTTCTCATTTTTTGATATTTGGTAGGCCGTATAATATTTAAAAACAAAAACATTTTTGTGACAACTTTTTTTTTAACCTTCTGAACAATTGTGAAAAGCTGATGAAACGTTTTAAGAGCTTCGCAATGAATGTTATAAATTATTCTACGACGTTTCTTGTGAAAGTCGAAATATCGAACTTGTAAATTACAAGTAGCAGCGGGCAATCCAATATGCGGTGCATACTTCAAGCCCCAAGCGACAGTAGTAACGCTCTTCAGTATACGGACAGCGTGGCTACTATAGCAAAGTAGAAACAGTAGCACACAGGCCGAGAGAGCTATTCGGCTGAAAATTTCAGTACAAACAGTCCGTACAGAACGGACTGCAAACCTTCGCGAAGTACTTGCAGTAGAAACGATCTCTACCGAACAGACCATGCATGGGAGATTTTCCGCAAACTGATCCACCTTTTTTTACCATCCTAGATATTTTTTGCAATTCACCATTTCCTAGTTTTACTCATCAAGAGAAGCTTCTCTGATTTATTCTCAATGTGCAAACACAATAGTTTTAAAACTCTGTTACTTTTGTTATTTGGCAAAACACTTCTGTATCCTTGTTAGGTTGAGTTTCAATCGACTATCAAATTATATCTGCATTAAAAAATCCATGCAAAAATATTTTCTTGCGTACGGATATTTATTTTTTAAGAAGCTTAGTTGTGATGATACATGAATGTGAAATAACGAAACGCCTGAACGGTTAGTATTAAATTTTCTTTGAAAAGTCACAGCAAATGTTCTCGGGGGGTATAAAAAAGTGACAATTTATGAAAAAAATTGAAGGAGACCAAAAAAAAAGGGCCAGTTTAAAAGGAATTGTCCATATATGTGGCTAGAAGTAACCGAAGTAGAAACAGCTCGTACTGCACAGACTGTCGGACTGTCTTCTCGGAGCCAGCACTCTCTCGGGGTTTACGCGCCATTATATACTGTCGTACTGTACTGAATTACTACATAAGACAGTCTGTTCTGTGGTTACACGCAGGCACACTCGTGGAAGCGTTTCACAGCGTGCGTAATAACTGAGTACACACTCGGAAGTTTTACTGCGATGTCTTTGCCGGATTTACGTGCTATCTGAATATCTCCACGTAATCTCTGAAGTCTTAAAAGGCTGATTTCGACTTTCCCACGGACCGAAATGATTCAAAATTTAAAACCTTTGATGTAAATTTTTTTTATCACAGGAAAAAAAACAGCTTCAAAATCTTCAATGACGAACAAATGACATTTTGATTTGGTAATGTAAAAATATGGGCCTTCAGATTATTGTTAGAAATTTATCAATGTGAGAATAAAACTAAAATATTTCTATTGTCATTGAACACTCACAATTGTAATAGTAATTTCTTTCTGCCTTTGTTAGCATTTCATGAAAATCTGAAATGTACTATAAGCTATTTTTTAACTTATTTCCTTTAAATCAAATTAATTATATTAATGGCTTATAGTTAAATTGCAAATGTCTGTGTTGGTAATTATATATTTTTTTTTATGCATTTTCTTTGTGCTGCATATAATTTTGACGATTAATTTTCGAAGCTCATAATCGTATTGACAATATTGAAACTTTATAAATGTCTGTTTCAATTTCACGGTATCCTTGTGAACGTTTTCCTATATTGTATATAGCACGCGTCAATTTTCGAAGAGGTTTCATTAATCTTATGAATTATTTAGTTACCTGCTTCGATACGGGATTATATACCGCGTGCACAAGGAGGAAAATATGTATAGAGACTGTGTAACCCAACAGACGGCAATACGGCCCACTATCAATAATAAAAAGCGTGCGAGGTCAAACCAATTGTAATGTGGCTGGAGTAGTACACTGTAGTGGCTCCTGCCTCAGGCTCGCCATCTCATAGTGCATATGTGTGTGTGTAAGTATATATGGATGGATGTGTATATATATATATGTATATACAAATGCACATGTATAAACATCACTACGCAGTATATACAGGGTGATTCGGGACTGCCCCTTTTCCTGATATGGGCATATACGGGATAAAAAACGAAAATTTTTGGCATTATTTTTTTTGAAATCGGCTGCGTCGTTTTCGAGTTATAGCCGATCGAAGTTGGCCAATCGGATGGCCGCTTTAGCCGCAGCGACGTCACTGGTTATAATCTATGAGAATGGAGCGTTCGGGTATCTTCGGAATCACACTGCCGCCTGCAGTACATGTTACCCGTTGCTATTGGAGATGAGTGAATCGAGACACGATGAAAATGACATTTCAGAGGTGACGGATTATTTCAAGATGACGTTACTTTTTCGCATATGCACATGTAGTCAAACTATTATTTTCCTCAAGGTTAAATTCTTGTATGGATGGCATCGTAGCTGAACAATGATTGAAAAATAAAAAAATCAAATAAAATAATTTTCTCAAATAATTCTCATAAGAGAACAATGGGGCTTATGTGGTAGTGGGGATTGACGGTTCACGCGTCACAAAGCCATCCACGCATACCGTCAAACGTCGCTTGGACGTAGCAGTTGGCCAAACGCGGGCAAGAGTGAAGAACGCGCGCCACCGATAGATGGCGGGAGTATATCACTCGTAATGTCAAATGCAAACGAGTGCTAGACACTCATTACGAAAGCTATTTTTATCCTTGATTAAATTGAGATTTTAAATAACCAATTTTTTTTTTTAATAAAAAACTTGTCATTTTTAGTTTTTCTTTATTTTCATTTTTCATTCGTAAAAAATTACGTAAAAATAACTATCATCGAAATCATGGAAATTTCGTCTGAATTTTGTCTAATCTAATGTATGTAAGAAATGTCTCTAGTCAGAGCTTTCTCGTGTACAGCCCACATTAAAAATCATTTTTTTCAGCATCTTGATGGTCATGTGACTAGCAGATGTGATCTTGACGTGGGTTACACAGCCGTTAAATTTCCACCCTCAAAATCTTGAATTTTTCAATCATATCAGTTTTTCAACTGATATGATTGAAAAATTGCGTTTCATGCTTCTAACCCACGACAAAAATATTTTTTTTTTATACTTTGATGATCGACTAATAAGGGGGCACCACGTTTAGCGTGGGTTTGATACCTGATAATGAGCAATGATCGAAATATTATTATTTTATCGGATAAACGAAGCTTTTAATAAAATTACGCCGGAGATGCTCGATCGCGTGATAGAAAATTTTGTACGCCGGGTCCGACTTTGCTTGGAAATAGGAGGTGGACACATTTTTTTTTGGGAAGTTAATTTTTAGTTTAAGTTACAAAAATGGAATATCTGTACAAGTAATGCTACAAGCATATTCCAAGTTTCGCCTCATTGTCGATAAAATAATAATATTTCGATCATTGTTCATTATCAGGTATCAAACCCACGCTAAACGTGGTGCCCCCTTATTAGTCGATCATCAAAGTATAAAAAAAAAATATTTTTGTCGTGGGTTAGAAGCATGAAGCGCAATTTTTCAATCATATCAGTTGAAAAACTGATATGATCGAAAAATTCAAGATTTTGAGGGTGGAAATTTAACGGCTGTGTAACCCCGTCAAGATCACATCTGCTAGTCACATGACCATCAAGATGCTGAAAAAAATGATTTTTAATGTGGGCTGTACACGAGAAAGCTCTGACTAGAGACATTTCTTACATACATTAGATTAGACAAAATTCAGACGAAATTTCCATGATTTCGATGATAGTTATTTTTACGTAATTTTTTACGAATGAAAAATGAAAATAAAGAAAAACTAAAAATGACAAGTTTTTTATTTAAAAAAAAAATAGGTTATTTAAAATCTCAATTTAATCAAGGATAAAAATAGCTTTCGTAATGAGAGTCTAGCACTCGTTTGCATTTGATATTACGAGTGATATACTCCCGCCATCTATCGGTGGCGCGCGTTCTTCACTCTTGCCCGCGTTTGGCCAACTGCTACGTCCAAGCGACGTTTGACGGTATGCGTGGATGGCTTTGTGACGCGTGAACCGTCAATCCCCACTACCACATAAGCCCCATTGTTCTCTTATGAGAATTATTTGAGAAAATTATTTTATTTGATTTTTTTATTTTTCAATCATTGTTCAGCTACGATGCCATCCATACAAGAATTTAACCTTGAGGAAAATAATAGTTTGACTACATGTGCATATGCGAAAAAGTAACGTCATCTTGAAATAATCCGTCACCTCTGAAATGTCATTTTCATCGTGTCTCGATTCACTCATCTCCAATAGCAACGGGTAACATGTACTGCAGGCGGCAGTGTGATTCCGAAGATACCCGAACGCTCCATTCTCATAGATTATAACCAGTGACGTCGCTGCGGCTAAAGCGGCCATCCGATTGGCCAACTTCGATCGGCTATAACTCGAAAACGACGCAGCCGATTTCAAAAAAAATAATGCCAAAAATTTTCGTTTTTTATCCCGTATATGCCCATATCAGGAAAAGGGGCAGTCCCGAATCACCCTGTATATATGCATAACGTATAGTTTTATAGGAAACTTTGCAACACGTTGTGAACTCTGGCTCCAGCTAGAGCTCTGCACATATAGATCGAGAGCTCGTCACTTTTTTCCCACTGTGTGGCTCGTTCACTCGCCATGTGGCTCGTTCCTCACATACATTAACTATATGGAATTTAATTCTCGTGAAACTTTCGCTCTTACCCTCTTACCCTCTTACCCTCTATCCTCTCTGTCTCTCTCTCTCTCTCTCTCTCTCTCTCTGTTTGTCGTGAAAAAAACTGGCTTTTATTCTCACAATATTGCCAAGCTTGGGAAAAAAAGAAAATGAATTAATGCGTCTAGAAGAGTGTGATATTGTATGTAATAGAAATTGTGAAGAAAAGTTTATTGAAAACTTTCTGTAAATTCGATTTAAAGAGACTTTTAAAGTCACGTAAAATTTAAACTAGAATTCGATGAACGTTTTAAGAGTCGATATAAAGTTACAGGCAATCGGAATTTGTTTTAAAATTGGAAATTTTTTATTGCCACTTCATAGTCCGCTTAAAGTCTATCTTTCGCGTAACTTTAGATTCAATATAAATTCAAACTGTAGTGCCACTTTAAATTCGATTTAAAGTCTAGCTTATATATGACTTCGTGACCATAATTATGGACCAATGTATCCGCAATTCGTTCCACGATTAGAGAAACTTTATTGACATTTTAAGGTTCATCCAAATGCTAAAAAGATTCTAATGTATAGAATTAGAGAAAGCACTCGAACGAATCCGTATGTAAGATGTTATCTCTTTCGCTGAATGGAAAAAAAAACTTTAAGCACTGCGTAATTTCGATTTGTAATTTTAGACTCTCGATTACCATTTTAGCTTCTAAAGGTTAAGTAATTCTAAATCCGAGTTACAAAAATTGTTTTTACAATCAATGGAGTTCATTCAATTTTGATGCGCTCGCTGGAGTGAAAACACAGCGGATCAAAAGAAGCCTAAATTCGATCCATAATTAGAGAACTTAGCTCTGATTTAAGGTCCATGTGAAATTAGCGTGACTTTAAATCTGAGATATAAAACCGTGTGTATACTTGAACGAATCCATTCGATGTTACTTTTCACGCTCGAGTGGAAAATACTTCGAATTATAAGTGGCCTCGCCACTCCTGGTGATTCGGACTTGCCCTCTCTCTTTCACTCTCACTCCCCGTGTCTTTTTTCTGCAGTATCACGCATATGCCATCATAGATGGTCGAATACGTCGTAACAGATCGTTCCTTGTGGTCTGTCGACTCACTCGATTTTTTCTGCCAATCAACATTTTCTAATTCAGCCCATCTCACATTCTTCTGTCCAGCATTCAGCAGAATTCGTCATATACACAAATATGGCCACAGTTAAATAAAAAAATTAACCATTCCAATAATTTGACGATCAAATAATTGCGGATAATTATTTGAAATAAAATATAATTGTTTTCGAATAATTAAGAATAATGTAGACGAATCATTTCTCGATAGTGAATTATAACTTTTTTTTTCTATTCTTGGCCGTATCACGGTGTGCAGGTCGTTAGGTCGTCATCGACAAAATTAAAGGGGTCTGGGGGGCATGAGGGTTTATTTTATATTCGCTGGAAAATTAATTGGCAATTCAATGTGAATCGTGCAATATTATACTACGTTATTCATTAGTTCACCTTATCAATAATTGGATCTATTGTTATTACGGCAACAATATAATTAAAAGTTGAAAGTATTCGGACCAGTCAACTTAAAAAAAAATAAAAAAATTAATTATCTTCAACAAAATGGGAGATTCGAGGAAAATGGATAAAAAAGTTGAAAAATTATTTTTTAGAATGAGAAAGAGACAGATAATAGTTGGATATGTGCATATGAAATGTAAAAGAGTAACAACAATTTTTATATAATGCAATGGAATAACCGTGACTGTTTATTTACAGAAAAAAAGATAAATTTTTTATTAAAGTCTTAAATTACCCATTCAATAACGAAATTAAAATAATAATAATAATAAAATTTCGACGGGAGAATGAAACTCGTAGAAAGGAGGATAATGAATTTGATGCGTATCAGCCGTAATTTTGTGGGTAAGTGTGGGGAAACAATGATAATGCGAAACGAGTAGAATGGCGGCGGGGGGCGAAGTCGAAGAGGAACGAAAATCCGAGAAGCGTACTTCCGGCCGTCGGGACAAAATAAACTACCGGAGCTCGGCCTCGATGAGCACGGACTGGTTTACAACGTGACCGGAGGCCGCAAAAGACCCCTATGTACGGCTGTACAGCGATCTCGTTGCGATCTCACACATTCTTGTCCTGCTGCTTGAAGTTTTTTTTTTTCTTTTTTTTTATCTCATCCGGTTTTTCCTTTGGATATTTTCGTCGAGATAAAGCCTTTTCTCACGAATTTTCGCCACGATCGCCACAATCCTAATTTCCTGATGATGAAAAAAATGGTCGTGTGGTCGCAAAAAAAAAAAAAAAAAAATGGCTGGAAATTAAAAAAAAATATTGCGAAAACAAAAAAGTGCGAAAGTTATTTTATAGCAATTGAATCGATGCAATTGACATAAAACATTCAATTTATTAAAAAATTTAACATCTATGACGAATTCAAAGTTTGTTTATTAAATAATTAATTAATACTGAAGCGACTCAATTACTAAGTTACTAACTTATTAAATTCCTTATTCATGAATTAAATAACCAACAATTTTACCGATTTATCAACTATCTAACTAGATAGCTGACTGACTAGCTTTCTGAATAAATCAATATTGTCAATTGTACAAATATCAACACACATACTCCTTAAAAAAGTGCAATTTGCAACATTTCCGAAGTTGAAGAGTTCAAAAAAAAATTGTCTGAGGGGTGTTTTACTCCCTGTGTTTAATTAACATATCGGATGAAACAGCTATTGGCGTTTGAAATAAACAAACGATTGAAGTAGAATTCGATGCACCGTGTATTTAATGATGGAGAGAAGGAATGAGGATCGAACCCTACATGCCACAGTACACACACACACACACACACACACACACACACGTATGTACAACACTCCTCTTGGTACAGCAATAGTGTGTGTGTATATTACCACCCCTTGCTACGACCCTATGCACCACTCGAATATCAATACTCGAGTTACCTCACAGCAAACCTTGACTCAGGATTAATTGAACTCTCCCTTCCAGGATACTTGTCATGTGGAGTCCCAACAACGTGGCTCGTACTTATGCCCTTAACACTTCGTCTGCAATACAATGCGAGGGTAGACCTCATCGCAAACTGTACGAACTAATTCAATTTATTCATTGATTTTTTTAATCACACATGAGACATTTATTTCCCGAAAAAATTATTTGTGTTTTTCATTGGCATTAGGAAATTCGAGAGGAAAATTTACCTACAAGTAAATTTTCCATTACAAATAAATATAATAAAAATAAAAATTTATTTAATTTAAATTTTAATCCAAATTCATATTACAAGTAAATTTTCCATATACAGGACAAGTAAAAACTAAAATCTTTGATTGAGACACGTATGATCGTATAGTGAGGGATTGGGACACGTGAAAATTCATGCTGTGTGATTACGACGGCGTTAATCAGAGATTTTACGATAACAACATGTACAAATGATGCACTCTGTAAGACTCGGATGAGATTAATCAAAGGATTTTTGTAGGAATGAATGAAAATTACGAATGAAAATGAGCACTCCCAAGGTCATAGGCAAATTTTTTTTTTAAATACACTTTTAATTGTAACAATCTCTCGAATTGAATAGAGAAAAATTCTTCGTCTTCTCTACTGGTTCTCTCAAACCTCATATGAAACACGAACATTTTTTTTTTTTGAAATAAATTTATTACGAAGGACAATAGAGAAATCGATGCAGAGAAAAATGGAAACAGAAAAAATACCAAGCAGACGTTTATGGAAGGACTCTTGTAATTGTTGGGCGGTGTTGGGTACTCGCTAATTTTATCTATATATGTATATCCAACGGTGGCCTCGTCGCTCGGAGAAAAAACAATGAGCGTGTCGACTAGAGTGACGCGTGTCCCCAGCATACTTTGAAGCAATTATTCTGGTTATTATGCTGCCATGCTGAGAGTGACCAAGTGAGGGGGAGAGAGAGAGAGAGAGTGAAGAGGAAGGGAATAGGCATAACGATCGGCATTGTCGCGACTCGCTCGAGAAAACGAGAAACAGAACCCAACCAAGATACATTGAATTTATTATGCTCAGCAAAACTAAACAAATGATATTGCTCAATATTAATAATAATAATAAGAACAATAATAATGCTGTAATGACAAAATTTTATTGACTTAATAATATTAATGAAAAATCCAAAAATTCATTCGTTACGTTATAATTATTATTAATTAATTATTTTGTTAATAACAATATTGAGATAAAAGGAATAATTTTTTTTAATTGTTACAAATATTACACAATTGTACCTTGTGATTAATAATATTAACATCAAAGTGATTGCTCTTACATTTTTTTATAAACATAATTAATAAATAATTTTTATTAACAATATAATTTAAAAAAAAAAATTATTCATCGATATTGGGCATTGTTGAAAAATTATTGAGAACGATGATGTTTCGAGGTGCGGTAATGGGGTTTCGATTGAAGCGCGAACAATGAACATTGAACGACACGGTCAATTGAACGTTCTTTATAGTACCAGTAGAATTGAGCCTGGCTGCTGCTGCTGCTGCTGCTGCTGCTGAGAACGGATTCGATCATCCGTGATCCATTGTCCTTGTCTACGTACTTTTGTCTCGACGTCGGTCGTAGTCGTTCCTCTATCCGTTCCGAATAAATGGCTCTCCGAACAATTATGAGATAAACCTTTTTTTTTTCTAGTGCCTCGATTGCTTTTTCTCAATTTTCCAATTTTCAATAAATTTCCATTGAGTATCGCAATGATTAAATGGATATCAAATTAATACGAGAAAAAATGTCCACTTGTCATGGGCTAATTTATTGAATAATTAATTTTTTCAACAATCAATTACTCCATTTTTGTTTTTTGTATTTATTAAGAACATAATCAATCTTTTTCATAATCCATAAAAAGAATTTTTATTTCATTTTAATATTTGTTTAAAATAATCCCATTGGTCCGTCCCGTTTTGTCTCTCTGCCTCTCCCATTTTTCCCCGGCCTCAAAACACCCGACGATTGCCTTAATTAACTCAATTATCGTTTTCTCAGTTTAGCACTTTTTTTTTTTTTTGCTTTTAGGTGCGTACCTTGTTCGTGAGCGGACTGCCGATGGACGCCAAACCAAGGGAACTATATCTTCTCTTCAGAGCATACGAGGTATGTTAATGGCTGATTAAAAAAATATATAAATTACACAGATAAAAAAATAATTGTTGTAGTGTTAAAAAAAAAAATTTGAATCGTTAAAAAAGTTTTTACATAAAAATTTATCAAATTAATTTTATTATTATCATTACTATAATTATTATTCGAACAATTTTGACGAATAATAGATCGTATTGGTGCATACTGCATTGTCAGTTGCATTTAATAAAACGTGATATTGCACCCGGTCGTTTTTTATTTTTTTTTTATTGCCATGGATCATATAATTGACCCATGCGAACTTCTCATACTAGGCCATATGGCGTCACGAATTCTTCGCCCCGAAGCGACCGAGCACAATTTAAATAGCAGTAGGTGGCACTATATTATAGTAAGAGCCAGTAAGTGTGTTTGTGTGTAAATTACAGGCTGACCCTTTTTTCCCCCATTAAGGAGCATCTCATGGCATGTTAACTCAATTAATTATTATTTAATTAATTCGCGCTGCGATCACCGTTTTAATAAGACAAAAAAAAACTAGATTTGTATCTTGTGCAACGTAACTTCTCTCGTCACGGTGAAATTAACGCTCCATTTCGTATGTAGGCTCGAAACAAACAGTCTTTTTATTTCTCACCGAAATATTATAGAGTTGGAATTGAGGTTACGAGAGAATTGAGGGTTTCATAAGTGGGACATGTAAAATTGAGCATTGTAGAATTGGGACACGTATAATTGAGCATTTTAGGATTGGAATACGTCTTAAGGTAGTTCGTAGACTTTACATATGTAACACTGAATGGTGTAGAATTAAATAATGATAATCGAAAGTCTTGGGGGACACGTATAATTAAATTGCATACGATTGAGGCATTCACAATTATGGGTGATTGTGATACGTATGACTTAATATCGTGCGTTTAAATTCTTAAGGGTGTATATGCGCCGTACAAAAGCTCATCGTGGCAAATTGTACGCCCTTATGGTTTCGGACGCGCGATTTTGTAGGATTTTGGGTAGTAGGGTAAACGCACCCCAGTGCATGAACAGACCCCAGTGAATGAACATTTCACGCGAACTATATCTATATATAGTGATATTAACACGGGAGTTCAGTCACTGGTGCTGAATCTTAAGCGTTCATTCCCTGGTGCACTCACCCTATTTTTCATAAATGGGATACGAAAAATTGAGAATTATAGGATTGGGACGAGTAAAATTGAGAATTATAGGATTGGGACGAGTAAAATTGAGAATTATAGGATTGGGACGAGTAAAATTGAGAATTATAGGATTGGGACGAGTAAAATTGAGAATTATAGGATTGGGACGAGTACAATTGAGAATTATAGGATTGGGACGAGTAAAATTGAGAATTGTAGGATTGGGACGAGTAAAATTGAGAATTATAGGATTGGGACGAGTACAATTGAAAATTATAGGATTGGGACATGTAAAATTGAGAATTACAGGATTGGGACGAGTACAATTGAGAATTATAGGATTAGGACGAGTAAAATTGAGAATTGTAGGATTGGGACGAGTAAAATTGAGAATTATAGGATTGGGACGAGTACAATTGAAAATTATAGGATTGGGACATGTAAAATTGAGAATTACAGGATTGGGACGAGTACAATTGAGAATTATAGGATTGGGACGAGTAAACTTGAGAATTATAGGATTGGGACGAGTAAACTTGAGAATTATAGGATTGGGACGAGTAAAATTGAAAATTATAGGATTGGGACGAGTAAAATTGAGAATTATAGGATTGGGACGAGTACAATTGAGAATTATAGGATTGGGACGAGTACAATTGAGAATTATAGGATTGGGACGAGTAAAATTGAGAATTGTAGGATTGGGGCGAGTAAAATTGAGAATTATAGGATTGGGACGAGTAAAATTGAGAATTATAGGATTGGGACGAGTAAAATTGAGAATTATAGGATTGGGACGAGTACAATTGAGAATTATAGGATTAGGACGAGTAAAATTGAGAATTGTAGGATTGGGACGAGTAAAATTGAGAATTATAGGATTGGGACGAGTACAATTGAAAATTATAGGATTGGGACATGTAAAATTGAGAATTACAGGATTGGGACGAGTACAATTGAGAATTATAGGATTGGGACGAGTAAACTTGAGAATTATAGGATTGGGACGAGTAAAATTGAGAATTGTAGGATTGGGGCGAGTAAAATTGAGAATTATAGGATTGGGACGAGTAAAATTGAGAATTATAGGATTGGGACGAGTAAAATTGAGAATTATAGGATTGGGACGAGTAAACTTGAGAATTATAGGATTGGGACACGTATAATTGAGCATTACCGGATTGGGACATGTAAAATTAAACATTACAGAATTGGGACAAGTCTCAAGTTAGTTCGTAGAATTCTCATATGTGGTACTGAATGGTACAGAATAGAAAAATTGATAATCGAAGGTCGTAGGGGAAACCTAAGCGCCATGTTGTAGGATTTTGGGCATCATAAAATTTACACCCGACCAAACTAGCATATTATAATTGAGTAAAGACTCTGCAAAAATCAATTTCGATAAAAAAAAAATATTTAAGGACTCGTAAAATCCGTTTTGGATAATATTAAAATGGCTGTATCTCCATAACGACTCAATCGTTCTCGCTGAAACTTTGCACACAATTCGGGCCCCAAACCACATCGGTTTGTTGTAATTTTTGACCAGGTCACTAGGGCGTGTCTCACTTTATGGTAGAAAGTACTTCCAGAATCACACGTCCTTAATATTAAAAACAACGAAGACTCTATCGTTTTTTTTTTTTATTCCTCCCCTTTCGTAGTGCATTCTCCCTTATGTACAAGCGTGTATAATACGAGGCGAATTGTAGGAAAGAATCACAAGAGAGTACATACGTAGCACGAAGGAATTCGAAGCACGAGAGGATTCGCGCTCTTTTTGTCTTCCTCCCCAACCCCCCCCCCCCTCCCCCCTTTTTTTTCCTTCTCCACGACCAATCTAGCGCGCACCTTCCATCCTCATCTTCTTCTCCCCCACAGAATCTCGAGCAGTACGGACGATTACCGTCTCGTTGTAAATACGTGATGGGATAACGCGATACGAGCGCAAAGATAAAAATGCCTCGATACGATTTACGAGAGACAATTTGAAATTTAAGGAAACGATCGCTTGCGGTCTTAAAGTTTTATTCCTAGATGTATATTTTTCTACCAAACTTTGAGATTTATACTCTTATTATTATTATTATTAATGAAAAATAACAATGAGTTGTAACGATTGTTATTTTAACAAACGGAAATATTTTAATAAAACAATCCAATAAAAAATTTAAATTAATTTATCGAGATTTTGTTGCCGATATATTTTTTTGCTGAATTAAAAAAAAAAAAAAAAACAGCTTTTCATCATTAAGTTTCCATTCGAATTATCCTCATATAATCGTATTTATTAATATTTCGTTACTCGAGTGTATTCGAGGATAAAATCTAAGTACACGATGGAAGAGTACGACCTCGTTCCAAATATCCCAGAGCGAATAAGTTGCTTGTTGAATTTTTTTTCTTTTCTTTCGGGGGAGGGGAGACTTACAATCAGTCAGTATTAATCGTTCTCGGTTTTCGCTCGCGTGCGAGCAGGACATGGTTTTGTTAATGCCAAACAGGGAACTTTAATATGGCGAAATACATTTTTGATAAGTTAAAAAATAAAATAGATAAAAAAGTTTATTGCTATTTATTTAATGAATAGTAATTCAATAAATAAATAGACGGAATAAAAAAATATTATCATCATCACATCATCGTAAATTCTTTTAAATAAATTCAAATGCAAATTTCAGAATACTCAAGCTCGAAAATAATTGACAATATTTTTCTTTGATACATATTTCGAACAATTGAAAATTATTATTTTATTTTATCTTGGGCGAATCGACTTTACACGATTACGCGATATTTATACATATACATAATGTGCGTTGTATGCGCATGTGTCCCTAAATTATTACGTACTTTTTTTTTTTTTTTAATCGACACAACCTCGTCATTCGACAGCAGCACCTGAGCACACACCTTGGTTCGGTTATTATCGAAAAAGTAACGATAACGTTGTAAAACGCGCCTTAAAAAATGCCGCGTGTATTCGTCGAACAACGAACGATCAATAATTTTATCCAATAATAATTCCATTGATCGTATGATTTAAGAAATGTGCAAATTTAAAATTAACATTAGTTAAAAACCAAGAAGTTAATGAACTATATGACAGTCTAAAGATTTTTCACCATTGAATTAATTTAATTTTAATTACGAATTTTTCATGTCCTGGACTTAAGGTTTCAAAAGGCGAAAGAATAATGTTGAAGACGACAACAAAATCAACAATAATAATAATAATAATAATAATAATAATAATAATAATTGCATTAGAGTAGTGACGATTTTACGAGTTTCGCCCAGTCCTTACAATGACGAAATCATTGTTATTCGAGATTAACATTCATCGCCGTATAATGGCTCAGAGTAACGAGTTCTGGTGTTGTTGAGGCATTATACACTGTGCGGCGGTTCGCGTAGCTTTTCGCAGAGAACAAACGTTGAGTTTGCCGGTTTTCTCTCGGAGCGAGAGAATTGAAACGCGCGCTCGTTTCGTCACAAAAGAGAACATCACCGTCGTCTGGTGTCTATAGAAACGTGTCCAACTTTATTTCACTAACTCAACTCATTTCACAATAGACTTATTTTCTTATTCGCCGATTTCAGTTCATAAAAACTTTATTTCACAAAAATAATAATAAGAAATAATTTTGCAAAAAAATTTAAATATAACTTTGGGGGAAAAAAACTTTTGCAATGCAAAAAAAAAATACTTTTAAAGACGCTTTAAAAAAAATTGTTTGTTTACATGTTAAAAAAATGCAGGAAATATTTTCTCTCATTTATCTCTCGCGAAATCAATTTGTGGAAATTTTTAATTGGGAAGAAAAAGAAAAAGAAACAGTTAAATAACACAAAATCTCCTTTCGTTCCTCATGGGAGTTTAATTCGATGAAAAAAAAAAAAAAAAAAAAAAAAAACACCGTTGCAGTGCGACGGAAAGTTACGTTGGTTAATTTCGAACAAACATTAATTAAAAGTCCTCGAATTCAACGTTAAAGTCGAGAATTTTTTTTTGCCCGGCGAACTCGTCGATGTCCATCAGACCCCATTATTGTGTCGTTCAAACTATCGGAATTTTAATGCTGATTGATCGATGATACAAAATATAACAGAGGCTGTGAGAATTTGATGGAATATGATATTTCGTAAAAATTTACCAACTTTCGAGATGGAAAATATTCTAGTGAGAAAATGTGGAAAATCGATTTCGTCAATATAATCGGTAAAATTGAAATTTTTGTAAGCGTTGCCAAAATAGAGGTTGTTGTGATAATTGCAAAAATACGGTTTTTTTTTTTAATATCCAAAATCAAGATTCAACTAATTAATTGTAAAATTGAAGTAAAAAAAAAAAAAATATGAGAGTATCGGGATAATAGCCGCAGGGTGCAGTGCAGTGTAACGATTTTTCAAACCATCACATTGTAAAATGCATCCACCATGCAAGGTACATCGCTCTGGTTAATGGAGGGAGGCTGATACTGGTGCACCAGCCGCGGTTACTGCAGTAAATTTTCCGTTACTGCCATTCCCGGCCCACTGCCCTTAAGCCATATACCATCATACGTTACCCCCACCCTATAGTTCAAGCTTTCTGTGTTTTGTTCGAAGCTTTGACTCACACACCCCTCGTGAAAATCATGATTTATCACCGAATATGATCGTGGACCGCATATTATTCGGGAATAACGCTGATCTAATATTGCAAAAGCACTTTGAAAATATTTCAAATATTTCGTTCTTAAAAGCTCTTTTACCCTCTTGAAAATCTTTCAAACTTTGATTGGAGGCTTTTTATGCAACAGAAAGGACATTGAAATAGATTATATTGCTATCATTATTAGAAAAGGATTTGGAATTATTGAATAATAATTATTATTAATAATTTTATCAATAATGAGCTTTGTTAAATAAGGAGAAAAATGAAAAAAATCGGTAATTGTATTTGGCGGGAAATTTTTGTTATCGTTTAGAGTCTCATAAGGATGAAAAAAATATTCTTATTCTTTTCATTAATAACTTGTTTGAATTTTTAAATCTTTCGATATCTCATATTCCAATCTACAAAATGTACCCTGTAAACAAGCATCCAATGCTTCGAAATATATTGTAATTTTTATTTTTTTTATTGTGGTTGCAGGGTTACGAAAATTCACTGCTCAAAGTCACGAGCAAAAATGGGAAAACGGCATCGGTGAGTAATTTTTTTTTCCAAGCGATATATCATATGTGAAAAAGAAAATTTATTAAATTAATTAGCCATTTATTGAAACTGCGTTGTTCTCTTTTCTCATCGAAGATCGTCGAAATTCGTAATATAATTTTTTTTTCCACGGGAAATCGGGATATTTTTCTTTATTTGTTATTTTTCTTTATTTTTCCCTTCAATTTGTTATCGGACTCACCAACATTTCTTCAAAGAGATTTCATTCGTGACTTTGCTTTTCAAACTCCGGTTCCTCAAAGTTGCCCCAGGCAACGAGAGAGTCTCGAAAAGCTTTTTCCCGTACTCGCAAGAAACCAACTGAAGGGCGAGCAATATTTACATTGAATTTTCGTTCCACCAAAGAGGGAAACCAAAAAAAAAAACAGTTTAGAGGGGAAAGAGCTAAACCAGGAAAATCAATAAAAAAGAAAGGAATAAATATTCGTTGAATTCTAGCAAATATTTTTCTCAGTAGAGAATATGTGAAAAAATGACAATCAACGAAGTAATTAATTGCGTAAAATATTATTTTCGATTTTTAAATAAGTAAACATGACAAAAATATTGGAAAAAAAAATTAGCAGAGAGAATTGAAAATATTTATCGTTCATTCCAACATGGAAAGAAATATTCAAGATAATGAACTATAAACTCAAAAAATTAATAAATGTAAGTTGAGTGGTTAAGTTAACCAGTAATTACCGATTTTTGTAGACAGCTTTTTTTTGTCAATAAAAACTAAAAAATGCCAACGTAATTAAGCTTTAAATTCATAGCGTATTTCAATACTTTTTGCATTTTTTTGTAAAATAATTATTAGCAACGAATGTTGATTAATGCTTGAATTATATTTTTAAACTTATTCTTGTTAATACATTGAAAAATATTATTTTCCCCCCTCTCGGAATATATACAAATCGATGGGTTGATATACAGGCAGATTGATCGACGGTATAAAAAAGGGGTTGGAGTGATGGTCGTTTCGATTCGAATTCATTAGTTAGTCTCGCCAATGAAAGTTTTATTTTAATTACTCAGCAGCTCGGTACAGTTACACATGGATAAAGAGAGGGGGGGGGGGGGGGGAGAGAAAAGTGCGGACAGAATCGTGATCGTTCGACCACGTTTCTTTTATAGCCTCGATCCGCGAGAGAGGGGGGGGAGAAAGGGAGAGACAGAGAGGGGGGGGGGGGAGAAAGAGAGAAAAGCAAATCGGCGACATCTGATTTCCTTTCGAAATTGGGTCGTCGTTGGCTCGAACGTAACGAGAAAAAAACAAGGATAAAAAAAAGGGAGGCGTGGACAGAGTTAAAAATCTATCATCAATTTACTGGAGGTACGTCACGACACGAGCGAGAAAAATAATCGATCTTGACACGGAGCGCGCGAGCTTGCAAAAACTGCCAACTGAGTTAATGGCGCGACCGCACGGTAACAGCGGCAACGAAGCACGAGCAAAATAACTCATGAGCTTTTCGAGCTCAGATCGATTAATGCGCCCAGGTGCGGTAAATGGGGGTGCAAAGTATGCGGAAATTCAATTCACGATGCTTACAGCTTGCGAGATTTTTGTGTGCATCTCTTTTGCTATTTGTAATTTGGGCCTTGCGGGATTGAAGGGTCATAATTTTTATACTTGTAGCACTCGATTTGGGGTTTTTTTCGAGAATTTCGGGGACTTGTAATTGAAAACTTCAAATATTTATATTAAAAAATTAAAAGTTTTAGAGCAACAATAAAAAAGCTGCGAACTTTTTTACCGAAAACCTGCGAGTTTCTTAGCTCAAAGCTCGAGATGTTTGTGGCTCGCAGTTTGAGAGCTTTATCCTGCAAGCTTTGTATCAAAAAAGTTTGTGGCTTTGTCGATTCAAATTTGCTAACTTTGCAACTCGGAACTTGGCAAGCGTTGCAAATTCAATCGCGCAGCCTATAAATCCTACACGTTCTGAGTTACAAAGTTACTAAATATGAAATTGAGAGTTTTCCTGCAAAAAAATTACCATTTTTTAAATCTGAAATTTTTGCAACTGAGAATTTGAAAGCTCTGTAGTTCAGGAATTGCAAGCTTTATAGCCTATAACTCATAACCCATGGTCTCTATATATATAACTCACAAGTTTTGCATTCTATTTAGTTCGAAATTTCCTATTTTTTGCACTTCTAACTTTTTGGGGCCCCAAAAGTTGCTAGATTGCTCAAAATTCCAAGATATCCCACTAAACTAGAGAGCTTTATCGCACAAATGTTGCAAGTTCACCAGTTCAAAACTTGAAAAATTTGCAGCTCAAAACTCGATAATCCAAGAGTTACTTACAATTTTTTTTTTTTCCTGTCTCTTCGATAATTTTTCCATGCACCCAAGTGAATTTTTACATTGAATTCTTATTTTTCTTTTTGTACGAGAAAAAGCACAAATAATGATAGTATAGAGAGGATCGATTGGGGTGAAACGTTGCGCGAGGCAGAAATGGTGAACTGGCACCGTTGAGTACGGAAAGACAACCGAAGCGAATCGATACTCTCACCGTTCTCCTCCCTCTAACGACACAGCTCGTTATTATTATACCACGTCTACCACCTTCAATCACGGATTTTCTCCATTTACGTCCGAATAAATATCCTGAAAATTGTCCAATGTCGTTTATTCATTCGAACGAAAAACATTTTTTCCCATTTCATCCGTTCTCGTTTTAACTTTTTTTTTGCGCCCAGCTAATTATCAGAAAAGCAAACGACTTAAAAAAAATAGGCTATTATTATTATTATTTTTTTTTTGGTACGACAAAAGAAAAAAATTCCCAATTTTTTTCGTTTCAGCCAGTGGGATTCGTGACCTTTCACACAAGAGCAGGTGCAGAGGCAGCGAAACAGGACTTGCAGGTAATAAAACGCTCCGCGTAATTGATAAAATTTAAGGGGGTGTATTTTTTATTAATTTTTCATTGCGCGCGCCCTCTCGCTCGCCAACTCCACAAAAAAAGGATGAGTAAAATTGCGTATCCGAAAGGGAAAACTATGGATAGAGGATACGAAAAAAAAAACAAAAAAAAATGAAGGCAAATGAGAATTTAATCTTCTTTATTATCCGAGTCACTTTCACCCCAACCCCAAGCCCTTTAAGAAAAAACTACCCCTTGACTTTTTTTTCAAAATCTTCAGCACGTGGGTTGATGCTGCTTCGGATAATACGACTTTTTTTTCGTAATCATCGATTAGAATACCCCACTCACCTCTATATTAATGTTATTATTATAGTAAGTTTTTCTCTATTTCGAATCATATATTTTTTTTTTTCATTTTTTTTTTCTAATTTTCCACCCTGTAGTCACGATTGTCACGAATAAGTCCTTGTGGTGAGCAGCAGCGAAAAGAATTTTATTTTCTCAATCCGTCTACTTTAAAAAAAAATAATAATAATAATTCTAGAGAAGAAAATTGTCAATGGTATATTTTTCATACATTTTAATAATCGTTGTTATTAAATTATACGACGTCTGTTCGCTTCTTCTCAACCACGACACGCAAAATCTTGATCTCACCGCAAAAATCTGCAACGTATAGCCTCTGTTTGGTGCCAAAAATTTGTACGCTCGTGAGAAATTTCGAGTTACAAATGTTTTTGGGTGAATTTTTTTTTTTTCATATCCACTTTGATAAACCAGAAACCAACGACCTTCGCGATACTGCACACTGGAAAAAAAAATATTGTCAATAAAGAATGCGGTACTCACGAGGGTTTGGACATTTCTTATTTATTCAAAAAAAGAGAGACAATACTTTCGAGATTTTTTTTTTTTAGTTAATACTGTACTAACCCAAACACACTGAGATCGGTACCGTAGTAGCTGTTGTGCATTATTCTCCTACCACCATTTAAATCCACTTTCGTCACTGACAAAATACGATTTTACGTTTTCTTTTTTTTTTTTTATAACTTGAAATTTATCTTTTTCAAAGAAATTGTCCAACTTAAAAATTGTAGAAATGCAGTTTTAACAAATGTAAAAAAAAATCGAAATTCAAATTAAAAAAAAAATTTTGAACCTTTAAACGTCTTCATTTATCTAAAAAATTTATAATTTTCGGAACTTTGAAAAATTTGTATTACTTTACCTCTCGATGAAACCGAATACAAACACTTTTTCCCATAAGATGCTATTATTTTGCAGCATCGAGGGTGGATAATTCACGGAAAAAAAAACAACCATAGAAATACGTAGAATGGTGTGAATAATTCCTGATCCATTGTCGAGACGAAAAAATTGCATCTTCTCCCTCTCCGCCCAACCCTCGGCCCCCACCCCTAAAAACACAATCACATCCCCCCGTTTACTAATTTAGGGCTATCTATCTATTCCAGCAGGGGGTTAAATTCGATCCTGAAATGCCACAAACAATACGTTTGGAATTTGCAAAAAGTAACACAAAGGTTAGCAAACCCAAGCAACCAGCCGCTGCAGCAGCCACCTCGCACCCCGCTCTGATGCACCCTCTAACCGGACGTAAGTATGCACCGCCACAGACTTCGCGTTCACTCGCTGCTATCTTTATTTTTCTCCTTTAAAATGTTTTATTATATTTTTAATTTTTTCTTTTTTTTTTCCACACAATTTTCTTTTCCTCTTCACTTTTTTCCTCGTACCAAAGCATCCCATCTCGATTTCACGATCGCCTCATTCCGCACCAGGGATGGGCTCAATACGAACAACAAAAATTATGAAAAATAATTTTCTCGCCAAAATTAAAATAACTGTTAATGTTTACAAAAAAAATGTACGTTTAAAAAAAAAATCAAATAATTATTAATATATATTTTTTCACTGTCTTGAACGATTACTTTGTTGAACAATTATTTAAAATAGTTATTTGTATAATTTTTGAAAAATATTTCTAGAAAAATTCGAGAAATTACTCTATTCCGATAAAAATCAATACTTTTTTTTTAGATATCGTTTTAAATTACCTACGACATGTTAATTATTATTTATTTTCATACTTTTTGGTGTCTGAGCCTTTAAATTTATGTCAATTCATTTCCATTCTTAGGCCTTTTGTTCCTCTTCAAATTTGATTCATCCCATAAATACTTTTTCTCCTTTTTCTATATTCTAGAATTTCGCTCTTTCTCACACGAATTTCCCACTCACTGTTGCACGAAATATATATTTATATATAACATATATGTCTATATATAATATACATATATTATAGTCGAAAGGCTGGAATGCACACTCCACGTTTTTAAAAACTCCTCTCATCCGTGCAGTTGTTTCAGGACACAAATACTAATGCAGTACTAATAATAATAATAATAATATTTTCTAGAAAGGGATGCTTAATAAAAAAAAAAGTGACAGATTTATATTAACGATATATTTTAGTGCATGATTTTTTTTCAAACGATCCATCAATTTTTTAAATTTATTTTTATTAATGAGAAATAAAAGTAAATGTTGTGATATTAAACGAAAATGGTCCCGCAACTATAATATTTTTCATCCTCGGGATACGATTTAGGTATTCATGATGGTGTAAATGAAGACGCGAAAGAATAAAAATTAAAATTCAAACCTTTTTCTCGGGGAAGGTTTTTTTGTGAATTTTGCGAATATTTTATTCTTTGCGAGCGCGAGAAGCAAAATTTAACAACGTTTGGTAAAGTTTTACTCGCCCCGCTGAGAACTCGCGTATCCTTGTACATATGTCCATATATACATTTATATACGTGCAACGGGTTTACCCAGAGTATATATATATATATATATATATATATATATATATATATGTATATGAAATAATATATATATATAATATATATGAAATAAGGGGTATGCGTGGTGCAACACACATATTTGCAGCCTTGGGGCGTGCGAAAGAGCTCGACGAAGCGTGCTATGCACTTGCGTACGTTGCTCTTGAGAAAATATATGACCAGAATTCGTTCACGTATTTCGAGTTGATATACGAAATTAAAAATATTTTTTTTTAAAGATTTTTCGAAAATTTCTTTAAAAATCATTTTTTTACAAGTAATAGTAATAAATAAAATCAGCAAATAATTAATTTTAATGTGAAACATTTACAATTATCTGACAAGAATGTTGCTGATTTTGTGCGCTTCCAGGAAAGCATTGCAAGATAAAAATGAAAATACTTAATAAAAAAATGATTTTAATCGTGACACTGATGTTTTCCTAGATTGCTGCAACAAGAATTTTTCTAAGAAAGATTCTGCAATAACAATGTTTGCATCAAGAATTTTCACAAAAATTAACGCCTGTACCGAGAATTTCAAATTTAAAAAATGTCTGCCCGAAGGATGTTTGCAGCATGGATTTACGCAGCAAGGATGTCTGACCGAGAATGTCTATAACGAAATTGTATCGATTTCGGCCGGGTCTTTGGGCAATAGTTGCGATCGAACGATTCTCAGCCCCATTTTTCTTATTGCAGACATCCTATCGATTTATTCCAGCAACGATAATAATAATAATCGAATAAAAGTATTAAATATTTGCAAAATAGCGTAAATTATTATTAGAATAAACAATAATAAGACTTTTTTACACATACCACATCAGTTTGGATTATATTTCATATAATTTTATGTTATCGGATTATTTTTATCGTTCGTTCATTCGTTTTTTCAAATAAATAATTTTTTTTCAGTGTCGAAAAATGATTTAAAAAAAACCGTGCAAATTCGAAATTTGCCCATTGCTTCCTCGCATTTTTCGCCCACCCATAAATTCTACTTAATGGGCTCTCTCAATTCCGGATTCCTCATAGAGGAAGCTTTCTCTTGTGATAGTATGAAAATCATGGGAAGCGCTACAATTAAAATGTACCTGATTATTTCAAACGAAAGTTGGAGCGAACACGCCATTTTTCGAAAAATTAAATATTTAATAAAATTCAAAATTTCATCAAATCTAAATCGTACGATCGGTTCTTGTCAGATTCGACACCATCAAGTATCCTTGCTCCCTAGTCAGTTTTTTACTGCAAGTTTTGGCTCAGTAGGTGGGAGTATTAAAAATCTGGAGTGATTACTCCAGATCTGGAGTGTGCAAAGTTTCAGCAAGATCGGTGGAGCCGTTCTCGAGATATAGCCATTTTTATTTATTTCAAGCTCATTTTACACACATACGGACATTTTTTCTAAATATGATTTTTCAACTTTTTGGTACTTCAAGTACTCTGACATCAAAATGTCGAAAAAATTTCACGAAAACAAAAAAAAATTAGAACATTTTTATTTAAAAAGAGAACGTATGAACAAATTTATTCTCTGTAGTGTCATTATTATTGTTGTTACATTTTTATTTCGTTAACATTTTTTTTATTCGATTAAATTTTTTTCGACGAAATTGTGTTATTTTTTATTTGTTTCGTTTTCGATGCGACATTTTCCCCTGCAAATTTTATACTCCCTCGTCTCGTCGTATTCTCTCTCGCACGAACGTATTTCTCGCGTATCAGAGGTCAACTATACGAATCAATAAAGTGCACCCAGATCCTTCTTGCCATGTTTGCATGTAACCCTCTTTGAACATAGAAAAATACCAGATCGAGTGAAAAAGGATTTATTTTCATTTTCACAGGTAAATAAATTATCAAAATATTTTTCATCATTACGAGAAAATGAAAATACATTTTTTTTTTGTTTTCGAAAAAAAATCTCTACCCGTGTATCAGCCATGTAATGTTGTATCAGGTTTTGTTGCGAGAGATCGGAATCCATAAAGACATGCGGGTTCGAGCAAAACATTATTGTACACGACACACATGCGTCGCGTGTTAAATTATTATAATATATATGACCTATGGTAAATTTCATTAATTTATATATATATATATATATTTATGTGTGTGTGTGTGTGTATATATATATATATACGTATATAAATATATTATATATAATATGTCGTTGAGCACGACTAGCAGCTCGTATTACCTACTGAAATGGGAGCTTTACGAATATTCATTCGGACTGCGCTATGAGCCGTTGTGCGATAACGCGATATATATATTCTCATACCGATAACGACGACACGCACATGCATTTTCGTATATGTTGATGGCAGAACCTTTTTCCACTATTCTCTCAACAAATAAATATTTGTTTAATAAAATCGGATGATCTTTCATTAATTTTGGTTGAACGACGATGTTGACTCCATTTTGAACTTAAACACTTTGACGCGAAAAACAACCAAAACTAGGAATTTTTATGAAATTGCGATTTTTTTTTTTTTCATCGGAATATTAATATTTTTATAATTTTGCATTCCAAATGAGCGATTTAAAAAAACATCGAGTACAAATATGTTGATTAATATCGGATAATTGTTGGTTTTTTAGTCGTCCATGTTGAGTTGTGTAGTGTAATATTTTATTTACTACGTTGTATTTTATAATAGATGTGGATATAATATTATGATATAGAAATATGAAATCTGGACGAATGTATATGACGGTAAAATGCAATAAGGTTGTTCTTTTCTCGACAAAGGTCCAGTATGAACTACTGGACTTCCCTGTGGAGTCTTTAGACTCCTCTCGTCTGTTTAGTCTATTCTCAAGAGTCCAGCGTTGCCAGATCCGAGGCATACACAGCGTGGCATAAACAACCTCAGCTCTGGGTCTGTTATCGCAGATACCCAGACGTAGTTGAAAATGTTCCCAACAAGTAAACGTGAAATACCTTGAGGGCAACAAATACCGCTAGGGTTTCTAAATCGTACGAATGATACTTCTGCTCTTCGGGACTAGTCTTACGACTATAGTACGCCACCACCCTTTTCCCTTTTGAGTCCTTCTGCATTAATATTGCTCCTAGCTCGATAGAACTAGCATCCGTGTGGACCTCAGTTTCTAACGTCGGATCAAATATTGCCAAAACTGGTCGGTTGGACAAAATTCTCTTTATTTGCTGTACCGCTTTGGATTGGTCTTCTCCCCAATACCATGACATATTTTTCCTTAGGAGGTTTGTTAATGGAGCTACCTTCCGGGCAAAGTCTTGAACAAACTTTCGAAAATACCCCGCAAGTCCTAAAAATTGTCGGACCTGTTTAACGTTAGTTGGGTCGGGAGATTCCATAACCGCACGGATTTTATGCTCCCCTGGTCGCACTCCTGCCACGGAAATTTCCCTGCCTAAATATTCTATTTTCCTATTGAAAAATCTTCATTTCTTTAAATTCAACGTCAGATTGTATTTTTCAAGGGCTTGCAAAACTAGTTCTAATTGTTTGAAACCTTCCTCAGCATTGTGAACAGCTAATAATACATCATCAATGTAAACGGTTGCTTTGGTCCCCTTAAGTGCCTGATTAATAGTCTTTTGAAATACGGCGGGCGAATTAGCCAATCCCATTGCCATTCTTAGAAATTCCCAATGACCATCGGGGGTAATGAAAGCCGTTTTCTCTATGGACTCAGGATGCATTGGAATTTGGTAGAACCCGGTTTTCAGGTCTAATGATATGAAATATTCCTTATTTCCTAATCTATCAATCTGAGCATCAATCAACGGCAAGGGATATTTAATTGTCTTCGTAATTTTGTTTAAGTGTCGAAAATCAACGACCATGCGCCCATCTCCATCTTTTTTTGAAGCTAAGAAGGCTGGGCTGGCATATGGTGAAGTGCTTTCGCGTACGACTCCGCTGGCTTCAAGTTTTGTAATTAAGTCGTTTAACTTATCTCGCTCATCTTTTTATATGGTATAAGGTCTTCGATACACCGGATCATTATTAAGCAACTCGATTTTCGTTTCCCCGATGTTCGACCGTCCTAACTCTCCGAAATTAAGAGCTACGCTACGTCGAAATCGGTTCAACAGACTTATTAATCTATTTCGGTCTCTCTCGTTTAGATCCTCACAGTGGACCATATTTTCCTCGATTGCTTTCAGGGTGTCTACATTGTCGACTCTCATGATTTTGTGTTTTGCCCTCGATAAGTCCTCATCAAACGCCTTGGAAAATCTTAATCCTAAGGCGTCGGTTGTTACCCGGATTCCCGACTGTAATACATTGCGCCCAATTAATACCTTCTTCGACAACTGATCATCTGGCACAATTAAGATTTTTATTTTGAATTCAATACCATCAATACTTATTTTAACTTTTGCACATGCAAGTGGATTGACTACCGCGTTATTAAACCCGGTCAATATTTCGTTCGTATTTTTAAATTTTAAATCCAATACTCTGGCCTCGCTTTCCCTAATGACGGAGCAATCGCTGCCTAAATCCACTGTGCATTGTTTCTCCTTGCCGTTTATGAGACACGTTTTAAGTGGTTTGTTTATTTTTAACGCTTCTACTTCTAAAACTGATAGGGATTGCTCCTCCCCGGCGGTTAGTCATTTCGTTTCCTCCCTCTTTATATTGTTGCGTTTCTTATAACACTGATCCTCTACATGCCCTATAATGCCGCAATACGTGCATTTCTTTGTATTTTTGTCCTTTTCTTGATCCTTAGTTCGAGTTTTTGAAATCTCCTTACCCTTCGAGGAATCGGTTTCCTCAACCTCAGGGCAATGCCGCTTCATGTGTCCCTTTTTCCCGCACTTATAGCATCCGTCCTTGAAATTGGCCCTCGCCTTTTCCCGCCCCGCCAACGAACGTTTGAAATCTTTTGTGTTTTTAGAGTCCTTTTCAACCGTTGACTTACTTGAACTCGGAAAAACGCTTAAGCACTTAGTTAAATCTGCCACGGTCTTACTACGAGCTGCCAACACAATCGTACGAATGGACTCGTCGTGAATGCCCTGCGCAACCATATCCGCTAATTTCTCCTCTGAGAGTTCTAATTTGAATTTATTAATTTTTCACAACTTAGCAAAGCAGTATGTCTGGAGATCTTGACCAGGTGAACTTTTATAGGCAACCGCCTCTTCTATTAATTTCCCAAAACTTTCTTCCCCTGGAAATTGCCTGATTATTGCCAAAGAAAAGACCCCCCAACTCAACAGTGAATGCTGCAATCCATCATGCCAAAGTTTGGCATTCCCCCTCAGTTTTAATATGGCAAGATATAACTTAGTTTTGTTGTCCCAATCATACATCTCACCACACGTATTAACCTTTTCTACCCAATCGCTAGCAGAAAATTCCCTCAACTCCGGATCAAATTCTGGTAATATTTTCTCATTGAC
Source organism: Dyspetes luteomarginatus (assembly GCA_963669185.1). Lineage (NCBI taxonomy): Eukaryota > Metazoa > Arthropoda > Insecta > Hymenoptera > Ichneumonidae > Dyspetes > Dyspetes luteomarginatus. The sequence goes on from OY769906.1 coordinate 9,183,814, forward strand.
ACAATTCGATCTCTTCGAACCGGACTGCACAACTCCCGACAAAATCTCAGCCAATTTGGCAAAATCTGACTCACGACTCGCTGAACTATGGTCTTCAGACCTTTTGCTAATCGTCTGACTCCTTTCCAACTCATCGTGATGAGTTCGCCTCGCCTCATACCTTGATCTTCGCCTTTCTTCACTGTATTCGCGGTCGCGGTGATGACTACGCGAGCGATGGCGACTTCGACTTCGCGAACGTCGATCTTCTCTGCCTCGATGAGATTTGCGTGATGATATTATCGCGGTAGATCACTACGGTAGATCACTTCACGTAGTCCTGTAACTTTGTCTCAACACTTTGTTTCAACAGCACTTGTCTCAACACTTTGTTTCAACAGCACTTGTCTCAACACTTTGTTTCAACAGCACGCACGATAGTATCCCACTTCTCATCTGTGGTGTAATATTTTATTTACTACGTTGTATTTTATAATAAATGTGGATATAATATTATGATATAGAAATATGAAATCTGGACGAATGTATATGGCGGTAAAATGCAATAAGGTTGTTCGTTTCTCGACGAAGGTTCAGTATGAACTGCTGGACTTCCCTGTGAAGTCTTTAGACTCTCGTCTGTTTAGTCTATTCTCAATAGTCCAGCGTCCCCGGATCCGAGGCATACACAGCGTGGCATAAACAGCCTCAGCTCTGGGAGTCTGTTATCGCCGATACCCAGACGTAGTTGAAAATGTTTCTATCAATTATTTTATCATTGTCGAACTTTTCAATGCAATATCAAATTTCAGCCCGAGGATGAAAATTTGCACTAGCGATATTGATTTTAAGACTATTCGTCGTTATTGTTTAATCATAATTGTTCATAAATTAACAATTAAATTAGTTATACTCGACGGGTGTCAAATACTCAGATGCTCGAAGTGTGATTTGTGATTGGACATTTTTGCAGACTTAGGAAGTCCTTTCTTCCCGGGTGGACCGGAATTATGGCATCATCCACTGGCATACTCAACGGCAGGTGAACTGCCAGGAACGCTACAACACGCGACGCTTGTACATCCCGCGTTACATCCTCAGGTCCCCGTACGTTCCTATCTTTGACTATCTGCAGACAAAGCTCTGGAGCCGCCGACGAGCGCCCCGATGCACGTTAGTGATGATACATGACTATCGTTTCTCTTTTATTTTTTATTTTTTTCGCCTGCATTTGCTAAGAAAATTTTCATTGCAACTATACATAAAAAATACAGAAAGTACATCGAGACAAAATCATCAACCTAAAAAAATGCATCAAAAAATGAAGCAATTAATATTTATTATTGAAACTACAAATTTACAGTTGTGCACAAAATTTACCATTAGAGAAGAACAAAAACCGCTCAAGGATAATTGATAAATTTTGGTTAGATAGTTAAAAAATTTATAACAGAGAATATCAAATAAATCGTTTATTTATCGTTTCGTGTATTATTTAACACGCATTAAATTCATAGGTTATATAGATTTTAAGATTTGTATACACAGCTCAACGTCTAATGTACGTGAAAGTGGTAGTCGTATAAAGAATGGGGAGAAGTCCTGGCACGGAGAGGCATAGAAACGAACAGCAGCAAAGTAGAAAAAAAAAACGCGACCGGAGTTCATATCGATTTTTATGTTATTTCTCCGTCGAACCACAAAGCTTTCCTACCTTCGCGGATATACAGGCCGTAACTATATTGGCTACACTGGACACGATTGGTACCGTACCGTCTCGTGTTTTTTTATTTTTTTATTTTGTTTGTTTAGTATCACAAAAACGGCTTGATTTTATTTCCATTTCTATTTACGACGAAAATTACCATTTGCATAGACATTATTTTTTCTATCAAGTCATCGTGGCTTGAATTTATTTCATTTTTGTCAATTATACACATACCCTTAATTTATTTATCGTCCACTTACGAAGAATATAACTATTTTTTGAGAAAAATCTCTTTCACCAACTATTGGCTGGTATATTGGCTGGTATATTTTACCTTTCAATTAAATGAAAAATAGAAAAAAAAAATCCAAGTACACCACGAAGAAATTACATCAAATTTTTTTCTCGTGCCACGTGATACTTTTTAGTGGACAGGACGAAAAATATATCACAGCATGACAAAAATATTTATTTGTCCTTTATTTGTTTGCTAAACTATATACGTAGAATATCTAGATCGGCCAATGTGTTTTTTTGTTTTCATTCTAAAAAATCTAATAAAAATCGACTTTTAGTTTGGACGTTTCGCGACATTATATCGAACTGAGTGTGGCTAAAGTAATAATAAAAAAATAACTTTGATCGACGGTTCGAATAGGATAACGACGAGTGTAGGGGAAAGAGGGATCGTGCCGTCGCGTCGCGGTCTCGTACTCGATATACTATAACCGTGGGTACATCTATGACGTTCGCTGTAGGTACTCTCTCTCTCTCTCTCTTTGCGTTCACTTCGTGGCTGGCTTTTCAAAACGTCGATACCAAAACCAATAAACCCGAGTCTAGGGCGAGACGCTCTATATAGTTTACCGCAATTCGACACACGCGTGTGGCAAACCGTAAAGAGTACTCTGTCAGTCCTACCTTATTGCAATCTGATGGAATCGTACAATTACAACAAAAAAATCTTATGTCTTTATTTTTTAAATAAAAAGAACATTTGAATTTAAAAAAATGATTTTTGAAGATTTTTTTTCGAATTATAAACAAAATAATGGATTCGGAATTAGTCAAAAAAATACATGAACATATGGCTCTTGAAGGATATTTTAAAAAAATGCTCATTCGATTTATTATGCCACGGATTGTACGATTTTTAACCCTTTCGGCCTTCGACCCCGTAAAAAACGGTACCTGATCCATACAAACATGGGACTTTCGAGTTTGACTTTTTCCCCTATTCAAAGTGGTTATAAAAATTTCTAAAAATTGGTGAATATGCTTTGAACTTTCTAAAATAAATGCCTTTACGCCATTTTGGAAAAAAAATAATTTTAGTAGCATCTAATTATCGAACGAAGAAGAATAGCCAATAATTGGGCAGATCAATTGAATCGACCGGACACAAAAGACCCATTTTTTTACGTAAAGGGTCAACCGAATTTCCAAATGAGACCATTGATTTTTTGAAATTACTACGTAGTCGATTTTTCGGGGTTTTTTTCTCATGCTTATGGCCAAATTTAGATATTGGGACTAATTAAACGCGATTCTCATAGTTTTACCGTGACAATTTCAAAATAATATCATGAAGCCCACATCGCTCGAACGAGAAGTAATTTACGGTTACTTGAATTTTTGCCGTTTTTCCATTCGATCCGATTTTCGGCGGACACAAAGTTCTCTCGCACCCTCAAAAATTTAGATATCGAAACAAAACAAATTCTATTTTGCGAGCCTTCTCGCGAGTCTTTTAAAACGCTATAATCAAGCCTCTGTCGCCCAAAAAAGAGAACAAAAATTACGACGTGCCATTTTGTGAAAAAAAAACCACATTTACCAGGCAATTTTCGACAGTGTCAAAATGCTCTCACGGCCACAAAAATTGCGTTATCCGGAAAATTCAAGTGCCATTCTCTCTGCCTAATCGTGCCATTTTCAGAACGTCACAAGTAAACTCAAATCGAAATAGGAGCTAAGTTAAGGCCGCTTAAAAATCGACATTCTTCGCTGTGTATAAAGGGCTTTTGTCGCTCTTTCATTACTTTTTAACCCCTTAAATAATACCTGATCTTCTGTTTACAAGAAACGATCACCCAATTACTTAAAAAAAAGTAAATTATAAATTAAAAAAATTATAAATAAATGTTTACAACAATTTTTTTTTCAACAGGCACCAATGTCTCTACCGCATCCAACCACGCTAACGTCGATACACGCGTCTCTGCCACACTTTTTACCGTCGCCGGCACTCGCATCGCCAGTTGGCTCGTCCTCCTCTCAGCCCAGCATAGCAGTCAGCAATGCACCATGCTCGACCCTCTTTGTCGCTAATCTCGGACAATTCGTCTCCGAACAGGAGCTCAACGAGATCTTCAACAGGTTAGCGAATGAAAGAACGCAACTACCTTAAATTTTATTTACAATTTTTTTAATTGTACATAATTAATTAACTAATTAATTAAACTGCTCGAACTAACCTGATAATTAATTTTGATTGCAAATATTTCTCTTAATTTCATTAATAAAATTATTCGTTTATTATTTATTTATTTATTTCATACCCTCCTTTGTTGCTGCGCTTTATTCATTTATATTTTTATTCGTTTTTACAAATATGTTGAACAAATTGATTTATTACATTTTATTGAAAATTATTATTAGTATTCTTTTTCGTATTTTTTTATGCAAAAATTTTAATTGAAGCGACAAAAAAATTTAAAGAAAAATTTCCACGGTAAAAGAAGCCGGAAACTACAACCCTCCTCCCCCCCCCCCCCCCACCCCCTGTAGAACTGACCGCCCCGGTCGAGTAAAACAAAATTTCGTGTCGTTAATTACAAGAGCGAAGCCCTGTGTTTGGCATAGAAAGCGGCGGGTCAGCGTTAGTTCCTTTCCAAGGGCTTTCGTATAAGGGTCGCGACCCTCAAATTACACGGGACGATGCACCGAGACCGGGTTTCCCTGTCTGGGAGGAGAGTTTGAAACCGTTACCGGCCAGCTAGTGGAAAAAGACGTTTCATGAACAGACATGGTACAGGATTATCCGTAAGGGATGAGGAATGAGGGATGAGAGGGTGAGGAGGGAGCAGGTTTGAGCTTCGCTCAGTCGATGCCAAAGAACGACGAAAGGGAATTTGAAACGCGACGAGACAAACGACAATCTCCCCCCTTGTTGTTTTCCCATATTGGTCGTATACGAGTATACGAGAATTTTCAAAGCTGGCCCTGATAAATGCTAAAATTAAACTTGGGAATGTGCGAGAATAAAATGCTTACCTCGAAGCATATGGAATATTTGAAATATTTTAATTATTCGGATAATACGAAATACTCAAATTGCCAGATCATTGAATCATCTCGAATATCTGAAAAATTTGAATTATGTCTTGTATTTGAAATATTTGAAGACTAGAATTATTCATGGGAATATTTAATTTAAATATTCGAATAATCAGCGTTATTTGATTTTAATTATTCGAAGCATTTTAATATTCAAAATTTTCGGAATATTCAAAATGTTTGAATTAATATAATTATCTGTCAATGTATGAATTCTCACTTATTCGAATAACTCGAAAAAGTCAAGTGCTTCGAATAAATTGGATAATTCGAATATTTCATTCATAATTCTAATTACAAAAATTCGTTATGCCCTTTAGCAGAAAATTATTTAAAATTTACCATTTCTGCAAAATCTTTAAATTAAATCCAGAATCGTTGACGTTAAGAAACATTCACACACTTTTAAATCGAGAATTAAATGAAAAAAAAAATGCAAGCTCAACTGCCATTTTTTTATCTGGTAGAACAAATAATAACAATAATAATTATTATTATTATCATTATTAATTCCTCCCTGCCAAGAAAGGGCCTCCAAAAATTATCTGCCGACAACAACAAAAAATCATTCTACACAAAGTACCAATAAAATATATACGAGTATCGCTAAAAAATGGCGTTCTCATCCGTGGATTTGCTTTCACGACTTTATTTCACTTCGCGGTTTTTGCGCCCGCAAGACTCACGGACGAGCGAGCAGAATACACCGCATATCGTGCACTCTCGGAAATATTATAGCAGGAACGTTTCTGCTTTGTTTTCTACTAGTAAATGTGTAACTACGTCGAACCAACGACCTGAAACTGCTCAATCGTACTAAAATCTAAACTTTCTCACGATCGCGATTTCATTCCATTTGTGTAATTATCGCTCTCACTATTGTTATTATTTCTCGAGCTTTTATTGTTAAAAGTTGCAAACTTTAGATGATTTTTGCGATAAGAATGAAATAAAAATATATTTTCGTCATTTGATTTTTCGAAAGTTAATTTTAATTGGGAAAATTTCGTAACTAATTAACAAATTAAGAAAATGTGCGAAAAAAAGTGAACGATTGTCCGATAACAATAAAATATTGCTGAAATAATTAATTAACGCAATAATAATAATAATGCTAGAATTTTTTAAACGTGAAGAAGATTTGATTATAAAATTGGAGGAATTTGATGGGAAACTTTGAAAGGAAGGAAAGAAAGATGAATAAATTTCGTACCGAAATAAACATGACAGAAATTCACCCCGAAGGGAGCAAGGAGAAACCTCGACCGGGACATTTAAATAATATTACATGGAGAAATGGGAAATCCGTGTATGCCCGAGGGTCGTTCGATATTCATCCCATTGCATCCCTACCATCCCTGGATCACTATCGTACCTGCTTCTCTGTTTATATATCTCGCTGACGTTTAGCTGCTTTGCCTTACAATTGGCTACTGTAGATAATCCGAAAATATTTTATTCAACAAAAGAGTTTACGAAAAAATATTAATCGCTTATATGAATCATCATTGTTTTTAATTAATCCACTAATATATCACTTCGTAAGTCGACTTATCGATCCATCGATAGATTTATCGATTGATCAATATATCAATCTATATATTGATTAATCACTGATCATTAGAGATCACTGCTACTAATACATAGATAGATCGATATATCGATTAATGTAAATAATATATATATGAATACTTGAATTAAAAAATTCGTTTCTCTCGTGGCCCAGTAAATCTCAACCTTTTTCCGCGCATTAAAAAAAGCGTTCCTAAATGCTCTCATCTCTCAACTTCTTTGTGCTGGTTGCGCTCTCAATTCACCGTTAGTCTCTCCTATTATAAAAAAAATTATTTACCGTACAAAATGATATTACCATCGTCACTACGATCAAAAACCGAAACAAAAAAAATTACTTCCTGTCTTTGTTCCCATTTTATTGGCCTTCATTTTGTAATTACATAAAATAACACGTATAAATTATTTATCTATACATATTTCTTTCACATAATTTATCAACAAGTAATTTTTGTTTTCAAAGTGTCTAAATAAAAAATTATATATATATATATATATATATATATAATTATTTATCTATACATATTTCATTCACATAATTTATCAACAAGTAATTTTTGTTTTCAAAGTGTCTAAATAAAAAATTATATATATATATATATATATATGAATTACGATATTGTTGGATTGAAACATTTTTTTTCACAAAAAAAATAGTACACTGACTAGCAACAAAAAATTAGAAGGGCAAAGAAGGCGCTTCAACGATCGGACGCTTTCCGATCTCCGTCTTTCTTTGTGAACTGACCGCAATTACTCTGAGACCTGTCTACCGTTACTTCTCCCCCCCCCCCCCTCTCTGGATTCCCCTCATTCCCTCGTTCAGAGTTCTCGTTGTTTCCAACGTAACGCGTCGTTTCACTTATTTTCCAAGAGTTCTAAACGCAACTGGCTATACATTATCTTGGTCTTTCAAAAAAGTACATCTTTCATCTTTGAAAAAACTTACAATTTTTACAATAGAAACGTCAGATAAAAAAATATTTCCCAATTGATTAAATGTAATTATATTTAATAACATTAAATTTCGAATAATTGAATAGAAATGAACCTTGAAGGATGGCAAAATTTATGTTAAAAAAAAAAACAAAAAAATATTAGATTTGGACAAATATCGTAAATTTAAATTTCGCAGGTTGAAATGAAAATTAATTCTGAAAAATGAACTAAAAATCCGTTCGTCTCTAAAAAAAAACTCAATCAGCCCATGATTTTTATTTATTTGAAAATTTTATTATTTCTATTTTAAAAAATTATTTCGTTCTTTTAATTTCGTAGCAAGTATTACCGTAGTTTATCGTTGAAAATGCACTATAGAAATTCTTACAGATCCAGCATAAAAAATTTCGTTAAAAAAATGTATGCGAGTACCCGACGATACTGGCAACAGCAAGTATCAAGAGGATAATAAAGAAAAAAACATGTAATCGATGATGAAAAAAAAAAAAAAATCCGCCGAACAACCAACGAGAGTGGTCGGATTTAAAATTATGCTGGTGCCAGCATCGTGACGACTAATTCGTTCCTCGACACTTTCGTTTCTTACCGAATTCACAAGATAATAAATACAAAAATATTAATATTAACAGAAATAATGAATGTCAATCAATTTTTAAAAATCCATTTTTCAATGAATATTTGAAAGTGTCGACGATTTCGGGTAAACGTACGATCGAGAGAGATATGTTTTGTAAATCGAACCAAATTAATTTTGATGAAAAAAAAATCATATTCGACAATTAAAATTTTAAAAATAAATAAATCGTCGTAAAATTAAAAGAATACGATGAAATTCGAGATCTTCCTCAAATTCCAAATAACACAAAAAATTCCTAAATATTCAAAATTAAAATAATATAAAGACTAAAAAAGGAATGGAAAATTTTGAAAAAATTCAACAAATTATTTTCTCTCGATTAACGCTTTGACATTTTTTTAAAATGGAAAACGAGCCGGGTTACGTGAATTCTGTAGAAAAAGAAAAAAAGAAAAGTAATTTGAGCACGTATTTGTACGCTTGTCTTATTTGTGCACAGTTTTACTGGTTTCTGTCGGCTTCGTATGCACACGAAGGGAGGCTCGCCCGTGGCATTTGTCGAATTTCAAGACGTACGCTACGCTGCCCAAGCGATGGCAGCACTCCAGGGATCCTTACTCCTCTCCTCCGATCGGGGACCGATACGAATCGAATATGCAAAGTCGAAAATGGCCGAGGTGGGCTTTACAAATCTCTGGATCGAAGTAGGTTTTCAATTCTATCCTAATGTCAAAAAAAAAAAAAAAAAAAAAAAAAAAAAAAAAAAAAAAAAAAAAAAATCGCGATAACGAAAAGCAAATATATGTATTTCCAATTTTTTGTTCGTTGCATCGTTCATTGCATCTTCAGAGTGGACTCGACGGTTGAATGTAATCCCGGGAAGAAAAAAAATATTTTCTAAATTTGTAAAAATTATTTTTATCATTTTTTTAAATTTTTGTTTTCAAAAAATCTGCCCCTACTGTCCGACAATCATCGTCTCGGGTCGAACGTGAAATCTTGGGTGCATCGCCGAACGTTGAATTTCGAAAATGAAAAAAAAAACAATTTTTTTTTGTTTTTGTTGATAAATCAATTTTGAGGAATAGCTTTAATGATTTGTAAATTGGCGAATCAATGGCTTAGGCTCGTTTTGTTTATTGATTCGTTTGCGTTTCCGTCCTTCCGTTTCCGGAGAGATGAAAATATTTTTTTCTTTATTTTTCAGGCATCTCACATCAATTCCTAAAAATATATCGAGTCCCCTTAATGATAATACCCTCGTGTCAAAACTGAATGAAAAAAAAAACACGAGAAATAATAATAATAATAATTTTATGTTTATTAATTTTTTAAAAATTTCCCAGCTTCTTTCCTCCCACGTATCGATAACGCTAACAGCAATAACAATTTGAACAAAAAAACAGTATTTTACTATCCATTTTCAATCTGTCCACGTCATTATGTTGTTTTTTGTTTCTTTTAAGGTAGTTTGAGCGACTTTGCGACTAATTCGAGACGAAAACGGCCTGGATATTGAAGGGTAAATAATTTTTTAAACAAGACACTATTTTTTTCCTTCTCTCTATCGTATCTTGTCTTGCTTTTCAAATATTTCATTTATTTCTTATATCTACCGCCAAAAAAAAATTCACCAAAAATTTAGTTAATCAAATAATAAGTTCATGCTCGTTCAAGAATCATCGAGTCAATTTATTTTTTACCCAAAATCTATCAATCGACTATTTTCAATAAGCGAAAGTGTAATATGCATTGATTTCGAGTGAAAAATTTATCAATTTATTCACTCCTGAACGAAAGATAATCGACTATTCAATTTTTGACTTTTAATTTTTTCTGGCGATTTTTTTTTTTATCAAATATTTCCCAAGTTTGTGTTATCGAATACCCATCTCCCTAATAGAATTATTTTTTCACAATAAACATTTAAAAAGTCAGATTCGAATACTCTATTGCTTGACGAACGGATAGATGATAAATTTATACAAGATTAACTAACGTACAAATTTTTATTTACTGCTTGTCATCCAACTTTTGATTTTTCGGCCATGATTTTATTATTTTAATCAAATCCAAAGGATTAAATGATAGATTTTTTCCAGTCACGTTGAAAAATGACATCGATTAAATAAATAAAAAAATCTTTTCATTTGAAAAAGTCTCGCAAACTACCTTAATTTTCGCTTTTTTTGTTATCTCCATCTTCTTTCTCCCCTGCTATCTCGCTATCTCGGACTCTTCGGGTAAATTAAAATTCTCGTCTCGTGGCTCTCGGCCGAGCCAAGAGAGGTCATTGAAAGCGTTTTCATGGGACGAGAACCGCGAGAGGATTGCAATGGCGAGAGGGGGAGTGGAAGGGGCTTTTGTCCCTTTTACCCCTTCCTCTGAACTGTAAACTGTGCATTATATACTAGGTTTAAAAAAGAAGTACGTCAGTCCAGTGGAGAGATAGAGGGAAGAAGAAGGGCGGTGGGGGTGTGGCGAGGGGTGGGGGGAAGCTGGACACCCGAGGGTCTTAAACATTTTTTCATCAATGCCCGACGAAAGAGGGAAAAAAACGACTTGTGTGTATAGCAATTTTTTTAAACTCCCAGCTCGGCCATGAAAGAAAAAGTTGCAGACGTTCATCCACGAAGACTGAGAAAGCTGGAAATGCTTGTACTCAGCCCTTCTGCTCGCTTTATCAAACCCACTCTTGCCCCGCGATGCCACCGCTATTCATTATCTGTCTCGTATTTTTCCATTATTTTTTATTCAACCACGCAGTGTAATGGACTCCCAGGGCTCCAAAAATCGACTCCCCCCCCCCCCCCCCCCCCCACACACACTCCTATAAAAAAATTGTGTTAAGGATTGTGCATTTTTTTTGCAATTCGGTCAGCCATTTTGAATTTCGAAGTTTTTACTTAAAATCTGGATTCAGCCAGCCAAAAAACTCCTGAGTGGGTTAAGGTTGAATACTAAATAAAAAATAAAAATAAATCTCTTGACAATTTGGGCACAGATTGAACTTGAACTTGATTTAGATTCTGCTTCTTCGACTTTACTCAGACTAAACTTTGACTGTACTCAGACTCTTCTATTTCTTGACTTACATTGTAGTTTGACTTGATTTCCATTCGATTTTGGACTTGACTCAGATTGAATTTAATTTTGACTCAGATTGAACTTGAACTTGACTCAAATTGGACTTAAACTTTGCTGAGATTATACTCGGAACATTCAGCTACAAATTTCTCTCTCTCTGTCTTTCTCTCTCTCCCTCTCTCTCTCTCAGCCCATATAACACTAACGCTTGTCAGCCACATTTTTACGAAATTCTTGATTTTTTTTCCAGGGATCGAAGGGAGAAAAAAACGGGCAACCTTAAGATTGACATTAATGGGATGTGAGGAGATTGAACGAGTCAACGAAATCGACATTTACCAAAAAAAAAAAAAAAAAAAAATGAAAAAAAAAAGAAAGCACGACAACTGCAAGGATCGATGCTGAAGAGGAAACAAATTCTACAGTTCTATAAAGTTTACCAAAACAAAAATGGCGCGAGACAGCGAGGTAAGGGCTAGGAAGAAATACCAAATTTGTAGTTCTCTTGTGCGAATAATTGCAAATGGCGGCGGGCGTCCAGGGGAAAAATGAAACGAAAAACTTAGGGAATTTTTTGACGAAAAATTTAACAAGACGAGAGTAATGAGAAAAATCGATTTTTCTCTCGTCATTGATTAGGACATTTTTTTTTTTTTTTTTTTTTTTTCATTCATTCGGCAATTTTTGCGGAAAACAGCGTTGGGCCCAAAATATCGACAAAGAATATAGCAAAGCAAAGAGAGGCAGAAACGAAAAAAAAAAGATAACGTAAACTTAGAAATATTTTTTAAAGTACGACAAAACAAAAAATCGATAATCGATAGATGCAACATCGGTTACTGATTGATCGCGATTAATCGGTTTGTGACTTCGACTTTATTTCGAAACTCACCCACCCATCGCTATTATTATTAATTTTATCAACATTATTATTCTTTTTCCGATTTATTTCTCGTTTTCTCGACTGTCAAACAGTTTGGGCAAATGATAAAAAAATAAAAACAAAAAAAAACTGAAATTGCACTCGAATTATTAGGCGTTTTGAACGGAATGAAAAAAATCTTAAAAATAAATAAAAGTAAAAATGAAGCATGATATAAACGAGTGCAATTTTTGGACCATTTTTTCTGTCGTCGTTATTGATATTATCAATATTATAATCATAGACTTAATTTTTTTTTTTTTATAGCAATTTTTTTATTCGTGTATAGAGATGATTTAAAAAAACGAACTGGCACTGTTAAACGCATCACTGACAAACACAAAAATTACATACGCGTATCGACGCAATCTTTCAATTGCGCGAGTTTTTTTTTTTTTAATAAATCGATTTTTTGTGAAATTTATAAAACAAAGGAGCGAAAAAAATGCCGACACGAAGGAACGAATAGTTAAATAAAACGAATTGATAATAATAATCATGATAACGTGCGCGCGAAAAAATTTGGAAAATTCGAAAAAATCGAAACTTTTTCTTTTTTCGGGCGAACGTTCCGTGTGTAAATAGGATTTCAAAAAAGCGGCCGGAGGACGGACACACAGAAAATTTTGTCTCAAACAACTAGGACAGTGTGTCATACGATTAAAAGAATATATATATATACACACACACACATATATATATATATATATATATATATATATATATATATATCCGTAACGCGAAAAAAACGATGAAAAAAAAAAAAAAAAAATTAACGTCAAGCTTAATACCAAAGGTGCCCTAAGAAACGTGTATTTATGTTTTTATCATCGGCATCGCGGCAATCGCGAGCGTAATCTTGTTAATGTGGAGAGTAAAGCGTGAATGTTTTTTTTTTTCTGTATTTTTTCTTTTGTCGAATTTCTCTTAAAATTTTGTTAGAAGACAAACGAACGAAACGAGTGAGTGAGAATGAACGAAAAAAAATTGAAAGAATCATTTTAGGAGTGGGAGTGAAAAGATTTCAATTAATATCTCAAATGGGGTAACTCTAATGTTAAGAATTAACGAATGCGAACATATCATAGGGTTAAGCGGGACATGGTGGAAAATTACTTAGACAATTAAAAATGTGACGAAAAATTATTTAGGGGATGGAAAATTGAAAAATAAATTGGGGTTGAAAAATTTGGAAAAAATATTTTAAGGATGAAAAGATTGAATTTCATTCGGGGGGGTGAAAGTTTGCCTTTTTAGGGAATGAAAAGTAGGAAAAAGTGATTTAGGGAATGTCATGTTTTCTTTTTCTTTTTCAAATGTGGGAAAAGCGTGGAGGAAACAAGAATAGCAATGGTAAAGACATGTGACGAAAGAGGGGTCGAAGAAATGAGGGAAAAGTGTCGACGGCCAATTCTTTGCATGAAAACTGCACAAGTGCCTTCTTTGTTGGTCGATTCCATTGCACACCCTTGAATCGCAGGAAAGTAAAACGTTCCCCATTCGTTTTTCTCTTCGATATACAAATTAACCATTAAATTATCGCGATATTTCGTTTTTCCCAAATTTTTTGTTTTTTTCGTGAAACTGGAAAATCCCAACTAACCCAAAAGTTCGCTATTAATATTAAAACTATCCCCCAATTTTTTCAACATTATTCCCTATGGATTAACGCCCTTTACACATTCCAGAATTTTTTTGCCGTCCATATGAATTTTCAGATATGTAAAAAAAATCAACGTGAATTAAAAAAGGAAGAGAAACGATTTAACGTTTCACTGTTAATCATACTTTTTTTCAATACCCAAAAAAATGAAAACCGTCGAACTCTGGGCGAGTAAAATACATATCAGGCACGCTAAAAGAGTCCTAGCTTATTCTACCATATATCGACAAATATTTATTCTATCGTATAATATTTAACTAATAATATGTAGAACAAAAGTTGATTGCAAAATGAGGAAAACGAAATCTTTCAACCGACCGATGAATAATTCATTTCGTTCATCATCCGCGCGTCAGTGATCAATTTTTTAGAACTAATTGTAAAACTAATTGCCGATTTAACATTTAAAAAAAAAAAAATTTGCCACTTTCTTCCTTACCATCCGTCGATAAATCGTCAAAAATTATTTTATACAAAGCTGCAATCGGAAAAAACGTTTATTGAAAAAAGTTTAAAAAAAAACCAGATTATATATTTTAAAAATCGGGAAAAGAGTGAAAAAGCTACGAAAATAAAAAGAGAATAAAATACACGCGGAAAAAAGTATTGAGAGAATATCCTAAAAAAGATGATGGGACAAATTGTGATCTTGACGCAATGAAAGTAATTTAACGTAATTTCCTTATTTAAAAAAAAAATACAAACTATAAATAGACTAAGTTTCGGGTTTAACTGAATTAAAAGTATTAAAAGAATGATGAAAAAATTAATCCGTGCGAGGCCTTAAAAACTCTTTGCGTGCCAGTTCCAAAAGTTTACAGTCGCTAATCATTTGACAGAGTTCTACGGTACATTTTTATGGGGATAAATTAATTATCTTCGTATTTAATATTTATTAAATAATAATACAAATAATAATTATTATTTGACCGCGACACAAAAATAATCGTTGATACAATTTTTGTTTAATTTCACCCTTCCTGTGATAAACTTTTGCAAACCATGGAAAAAAACAGAGGGAAAGGTGGAGGGAGAAAAGAACAGAGAAATTTAACGAGTGATAGAAAAATATTCGTGGAGTAGAAGAAAAATCTCAACTACGTAAAATTCGAATGTCTAGTGAAGCTGGGAGAGGGGAGGAATTAGAAAAGATACGGAATTCTTGGTGCGCGAGGTTCAATTTCACGCGACGATGGGCCCAACGGTCTATTTTGTTGTTTACTAATGTTTTTTTTATCTTCTGTCTAAATTTTTTTAATTATTTCTCTTTCTTTACCCCGTTTGAAACTCGTCGGTCACATCAAAAAACTTTTATTCTCTCCCTTTCGAATTTAAAATGATTACATTTTTTGCTTACCAAAAAAAAATATTACGATTTTGCCCAATTTAATATCCAATTTTTCACAGTCGATTTTTTTTTTTCCTTTTACGATATTTTATGATTGAGTTTATGGAATATGACATTCTCGCCCATTTTCATTGACACTACATTTTTGAACTTTCATTTATTCTTGGTTTTACGGGGAACTATTCCTTACCACGCTGAAAACAGAATTCCCGTAGGAGAAAAAAAAATGATTTACAAAATTAAAAACATTTTTATGACTGAAGAGTGGGCAGGGGGGGGGGGGAATCAAAGAATAACTTTGAGATGTTTATCGAATAGGATCGGTATAGAATGGCGTGATTTGGGCGTGAGTGAAAATTGATTTTAACAATAAAATACAAAAATTAGGCAATTCGAGGATGTTGAAATAAAATTATTTCCCAACTGAGAAACAAAATTTAAGGAAACCGCAAAAAGGTGAGGAAAAAATTGCGAGTATCGGAGTAAAAGTGCGAATGGGGAAAAAAATGAAGATTACAAAGTTTTAATTATCTTGAAGTAAAGAAAACGTGCGAGTGTTTTTGAAAGTTCGTGAGGCAAACATTAACTAATATTTGTAGGTGATAAGAGATAATCTCGAAGGGGTAGGAGAAAAAGTGGGAAGAAAAAACAAATATTCGTTGATCGTGAAAAATGTGAGAAACAAAAAAAAAGATCGAGGCAGGACGAATAAAAAAAATATAGGTTGGATTTAAAGTGCTTTACAAGTGAAACTAACTCATATCAGTAGATAGTAAACGCTATATCTATAAATATTATACAATATTATTATTAATATCACGATTAATTTTTATTATTATAATTATAATTATTATTATTATACGAGTAACGTATTAGAGTGGAATTTTGGGTAAGTTTTATTAGAATAAAATTACGTATACACAACTATATATATATGGAGAGAAAGACAAAGAGAGAGAGAGAGAAAAGATGGAGGAAAATACATGAAAGTAAAAAAAAAAATCTCAAGTTCTGATGAATTTGTGAAATTTGGAAAAAAAATAATAATAACAATTGAAACAGATGACAGAAAAATTCCCACGTCAATCAGATATTTTGTACCGCAATTAGCTTAATTAAAAAATGGAAAAAAAAGTTTATTCGCAACTAAAAAAATTGAGCGATTTTGATTTTGATTGCAATGCCGAAAAAGCGAGTGAAAGAGAGAGTGAGAAAAGTTCCATCGAAAGTAACAAAGACGTCCGAGAATGTTTGTTTTACTTTTTTTTTCTTCTAATGTCACAGATGAGTGTCGCGTGATAATTTTATTGAGCGTCATTACGTCTTTATTGCTCTTCAAAATTGCGTTAAGATGACCTTTGTCACCAAAGATTTATAAATATTCTATCTAACATTTATCCAAAGACTAAGTCAAATGACGGAACGACAAAAAAGTCGGGAATAAAAAAATCTCATTGAGAGACTTGAGAGAAAAATATGTATGTATAACAAATTGGATCGAAAAGATCTAATAACGAGGAAAAAACGATTCGTCGATGAGTAAAAAGTTTTTTTTTGCGATTGCCAATTGTGAGAAAAACGAGAGAAGAACGAAAAATCCATTATTATGAATGATGAACGATATTTTATCACATAAATCAATATCCATAATTATTGAGAAGACAAAATCTTACATATTAAAATTAACGATTGATTGGAGAACAAAAAATTATTCGTTAAAAATTTCATCCAAATTCCAGCTTTGTTTTCATGTTCGAAAAATATGTCACGCAATATACGGAACGATGTGACGTAGTGGTGAGTGGAGGATCGGCAAAATTTGTTGGCTACATATCACATCATGTGCTTAACAGTTTCCCGATTAGAACAACTATCCGAGATACGACACTGCAACGAAGTACCACTTATCCGAATAAGAGAATCCCGACGTAAACAATGTCCCTAATAGACAGTATAGCACGACTTTTACGAATTTTACGAACGCGCGAACGTTCCGAAAATCAGTCGCTCCTACGGACGACCTTTCGATGGTGTTATTTTCACAAATGAACAGAATCCCGAAATTTAGAAACCCGAAAGTAAAACATCCCGACGACACTGTTTCCCCATTGATGTATATCAAGAATATACAAACCACGTCGACCAATCGGGAAACAATGACGTTGAGACGCCGTTACTCGATTGGTCGGCATTGTTTGGGTCTACGTCGGGATTCTATTATTCGGAAAGTGCTCAGCATTCGTTGCAGTGTGGTATCGGATAGTTGCTCCAATCGGGAAACTGTTAAGAACACATGATGTGATACGTAGCGAATTTATCGACAAATCGAGGTGCGAAATTTGAAAAGCGAATAAGTTTGGATGATTGAACGATGAAGTGGTTCGACATTTCCATTAATGCTTAAGGCAAGAAATTCATCAAAGTAAAAACGAAAGATTGCGAATATTCTCCGGGAATTCCGAATAATTATTATTATTATTATTTCCGGTGATATAATGATAATTAGTTATAGTATTATATTGTAATTATATCATATCATAATTATGCCACAAATAATAATAATAATGCGTCCACATTCGAGATCAGCCTCGTCAGAGAAATAACTTTTACTCAGCGACGAACGAAGAAATTAGCGAACAGCTACACAAATTTGTATTCATCGAAAAAAAAAAAAAAAACCAAAAAAAAACAACAACAACCAACCCAACTCGTCCAAAACTATGTAATATCCGAACAATTGTACTTTCGTTCCAAAAACTAAAGAAAAAAAAAAAGACGAGGGCGGGTATATATTGTCGCGTTAACCGCGGTAAGGACAGTGAGAAATAATAATTTTTAACTAAGCGGGAACAAAGACGAAAGAAATTTGCCGTGATTGTACGATTTTTTTCGTTATTTCCGGATAAATGAGTAACATCTTGAAATCTTATTCGTAAAAGAAAAATAATATGACGAGATTATTAATCTATATTCATTATTAACGCTTGAAATGTTTTAATGGTTTTTTCAACATTTATATGATATATAATCTATGATCTATGATCTATGATCTATGATCTATGATCTATGATCTATGATATAAATGTTGAAAAAATGTTGAAAAAATATATCACATGTATCATGTATCGGTCGTACGGTCAAGGCATATTCAACAACTAATTTATTAAGTGGATAAACGACGTAGGCGTATAAAATATGCTACATATCAGTGATAGACGCGCGTCCCAAGCGATTTTTTTCGCGTCCGAATGAAAACTAAAGAAATAAAATCCTAAAACAAAATACGTAGTGCATAACAGAAGGATGAGTGTCAATATTGATAAAAACGGGGGCGAAGGAATTTTAAAGGCTTTTTTGTTTCAAAAAAATATCATATTCAAGTAAAAAAAATATATATATACAGTCGTCAATAGAAATTTTACGCTGATTAAACATTTACTTTGCAAGAATAAAATTAAAAAAAATTCTTTGACTTTTTTATAAATAACGCGTCTATCTCGTTGCCTCAACATTATTTATAGATAAATCGATTGACGTTATCCGTTAATTATGTACATCAATGCTTGGACGTATCGGCGAACGAGGACGCGCGTCCGTGATTAAAGTGAAAAATGGAAGAAAAAAAAAATGAAAAAATAAAATAAACGTCGCGTGCAACGAAAAGATCGTCCGCCGTTGCGCCCCCTCGTGGCTACACACGAAGAGACAGGGAGAGATCGTCATAGAGCCGAGAATGGTGACACATGACGCGAGATTAAAAAACAAAAAAATCCCGTTTAATTCAACGACGGAAAAATAGGGAAAAATCTTGCAATTCTTAGAGATTGAAATTCGTCCCAAACGCGAGGTCGACGCTCCCAAAAATAACCACTAAATCAGAGAAAAGAAAAATGAATTTGAAATAATGTCAGTAGAATTTGAAACCGGAAGTATAAAAAAAAAACGCCTCGAACTACTCGCGTATTCGAGGGGAGAAAGTAAAGAGGAAATAAAAAAAGTAATAGCGTAATTTACAAATACTCTAGTGACGTAGCGGTAAGATTAAGCGAGAAAAAAAAACGAGAAAGTAATTAATTAACGTATTATAATGATAAGGTTAACGACGATGAAAAAAAAAGACGAGGGAGAAAAAAAATGAAAACAAAAAAAAAAATAGTGCAGCTTTCTGTGTGAGGTTATTGTGATATTTAATGAATAACTTTGCCGTAGTCTCGTCGAAGTGTCGATGGTGGCGATCTCGGGTGAGAGGAAACAACAAAAAAAAAAAAAACGGTGTAAAGAAAAAGTAAATAAAAAATTAGTAGCCTTGTCAGAGCCCGAGAACTCGAACGCGTTAGATCGAAAATGATGAGAAAAATAATAATTAAATGAATTAAATTAACGGTAATAAAGATAATTAAAAGAAAAGAAAGAAAAAAAATAATAGTTTTAAATAAATCTAACGAGTGAAAATACTTCAGTAGTGGCGGGGCTTGAGTGACTTTTTCTCCTCATAGGCATTTATGAGGAGTCGTATATACATATACATATCCACGATGTTTGTGATTTTCGCGAGGATACAATATGTGAATTAAATTTAAACGTCGTAATTATGAATCGTGAAAAAAAAAAATAATCGAACAACGCTGTGGATTATAGCACAGAAAAGAATAAAACAGCAAATAGAGCGAAAGAAAACCACGAGGTAACCGACAATCTTTGGCCTCGTCAAGTACTGCCGGATGCGCCAGGCATTTCGAAAATCGAGGAAGTTAGAAAAAAAAAAACGAAAATCAATTGTTTGAATAATCGATTTATCGAAGACTCGTTAAATATCGTTGTCTCGATGTACCGTTAAATATCGTTATCTCGATGTATCGATAAGTATCGATCACTGAATGAGGATCGATATTTCAATCGGTATCAATAAGTATCGAGTTCAGAGAGTATGATGATCAAATGAATCGAAGAACGATAATAACGATAATCGATTTTTTTATTTTCAATTTATAACACAATTACAATGCTCGATGGTCGAAATGTCACTGTCGAATCTGGGTTAAATCCGTCCATAAACGTGTCTCGTCAACACGAACGAGACACCGCACAAACGCGTGCATATTAATCATTGGGACTACAAAAACATATCATCATTATGTAATTATAATATGAAAGATTAGTTGGAAGAAGAAAGAGTAAAAGAGGGGTGGGGAGATTGAGATTGAATATGGAAGGGTATAAGGAAGAGAAAAGTGAAAGTACGACGAAGTGAACGAAAATGCATGGTCGTGTAGAGGAAGAAAAAAAAATATTAAGCAATAAGATTTTATTTATATTGCCCGTGTAAGTCAGCAGTTAAGAATTAAATTATAATGGATTAAATAACGTAAAGTGGGAAGAAGCATGGGAGATTAGTGGAGAAAAAAAAACAAATAATAAGGAACAACCAGATTAGAAGAACAAAAGAAACAAACAGCAACACATGCATATCATTCGTGTGTCTGGACAGGGAATAGCTTATATTATATATATATATATATATATATATATATATATATATATATATATATATGTAATCTTTACTTCGTCAGTGTCAGACGTTAATGTTAAACTTAATTATTATTATTATTATTATTATTATTATTATATATTATTACGATCATTATTAGAATTGTGAAATGAATAAGAACGATAAATGACGGCAACAACAAAAATTATGAAAACAAAAAAAACAAAAAAAAAGTAACGAGACCGTCATTATTACTTCATCAGGTTCTATGCGAGATTTGGAAATAATAAAACAAAAAAAATTTTAAAAATACGTCGATCATTGTGAATATTTTGTACATTCTCTAATCCTCTTCCCCAATGTGAGGTTTTGTTTAAATAAATATAATCCTTCCCACCTATTCCGAATGTTATCTCGCCGAAAAAATGCAGCAATAACGGTGAGTGAATTTTTTTTTTTATCGCGGAACTAACATTTTAATACAATTTACGAACTTCACTTGGAAGACTATTCTCGATCATCGCTATTGAATATCAGGAATTATTCATAGATAACGAAGACTGACATATCCTTTTCGCATGACCGCCATTATTATTGGAAGACCCGTCAGTACGTCAGCTTAGTTCGTATTTTTTTTTCCACCGTCGTGCGATGCGATCTATTTATATGGGAGCGGGAGAATCGATTATTACTGCCTCTACGAAATTATGGAAAGGAAGATATTCAGGTCAAAGTGCATGTTATCAAGAAATTATATGGCGATAAGTAAATTGAAAAAATCAAATTTTAGATAATCTTTTTTATTTCTTATTATATTACTTAATTTACAAGTGAATGTATATATAGAGTTGATGACTAATATTGCTATGAACACAGTGCTCTCAGTTAGCCTGGACGGAGTAACTGGGATTCTCAGAGACCCCAAGACAACGTAAAAAATTCATTTTTGCTTAATTTGTCCCGTTCCTTAATGTTTAAACATTTTTTTTCTGATTGAATTTCAAGTAAATAGTCTTTAATACACACCATTGTATTCCTGGTTAAAAAACGAAAAAATCCATGAATAATGTACTACATCACTTATCTCTATATATATACAATACAATACAATATATTATATATATACTACAATTATCCCGTAGAAGGAAAAAAATAAATAAACTATCCCGCCTAAAATTCAAACAGACATGTGAACTCTATACAGTAATGGCCGTGTCCCAGCTAAAACTCTATCTTACCGATTGAATTTCATTCTTTTACAATATGGCGGCAAATACGTGAAGCGCACGAATTTCAAACGCGCTATCGCTGCGCACCCATTTAAACGCTCTAAGGAGGTGACGAAAAAACTGAACGTAGCACTAATTGAGGTCCAACCGGAAGTGACATGATAACTTCATGTCTCTTCTTCTTACAAATAGCTAAACTTTTGTGAAAATTCTACACTGAAGAGAAAAAAAAAACACAAGAGTCCTCGGAAAATGTTTCATACTCGATTCTAGGCCACTGCAGAGAGTGCAAAGAGTGTATAGCTAAGAAGAACAACCTTTTATCATTTGATTATCACGGGCTTATGAAATATATGAAAGTTTTCGAGTATCAATCCCATTTTTAAAAAAATGTTGCATATTTTATCAATATAAATGTTCCACTTTTTGTCCGAACGATTAACTGTCTCGTTGATGGCCTGTGAGAGCTGTGCCTTTCTCCTGGATCGTCCCTGCAATTGGCTGTCATCAATTAATGATAGCGACGCATCGTTAACGAGTTTGAGAATACCGCTATATCCACTCGTTCAAAAAAAAAACGTCACTTTGCCATCATAAAAGCAAATTTTATGTCCGGCAGTGAAAATGTCGATATGTCACAACTCAATTAAACATTATATTTTTTATACACACGAAAAGAGACCGAAAAGTGCCAAATATAATCAGACTTTATTCACACGTAATATGAAAAATAATACGAAAGAAATTAAACATATATATTTTTTTTTTCATATAACCTGCATTGAAAATGCGAGTTTCAATGCCTGCTGAGCCAACCGAAACTAGTCAATTTCAGACCAATGCGACTGTTGCCGGACAGAAAACGATCATTTTCTTCCCGAGGGCAGAATCTGATGATTTTCTGCCCGCGAGATGAAGCTGCAGCTTTATTTTCAATCCTATCAGAGTATCTTTTGTTTTTTTTTATACCTTTATAATTGTCATTCTAACCTTTAACTGTACTGACATATTATAATTCTATTACTAAGTATAAATAAGAATGAGAATATAATAAATATGGATACAGCAACTCAAAATACACCACAGCATCTTATTGATAAAGCAGCAACTTTGAATTTATTACCGGAAAAATCAAAATCAAAGTATTTAAATGTGTACGACAAATTTGTCATTTCACAACTGTACTATCAACACTATGAAACTTCTAGGTTAAAAAAATATATATAAAATATATAAATATAAAAAATATATAGCATATAAAAAAACTATTTAATTTACGAATAATGTTTAATAAAAAATAAACCATTAGTTTCTTGAATTGTAGTTTTTAATTTCCTTAATAAGTTTAATAATAAAATGGTATTTTCGCTATTTGTCTGAAATTATCTAGTTCTGGTTGGCTCCAGACATTGAAATTAGCATTTTTAATCCAACTTATATGAAAAATATAATGTGTGACGCGAGATGAAACATGATTTCAGACCGAGTGATGCCAGCCCTCGCTTCGCTCGGGCAGGCAACTTCACTCTGGTCTGAAATCGTTTTGTTTCATCCCTAGTCACACAATACTTATACTATTTTAAACTAATGACAAATCCGAAATATTCGCACAGCGAGATTGGAAAAAAAATACAAAAACTCCACGACACTTGAAAAATCTCAGCATATTATCATTATAATTATTATTACTATTATTATTATCGTAATACTTAATCAGTGTTCGTAATGATAAATTGAGGAATACAAAAATATGTTACTATCCATTAAGTCCTGCATAGAAATAATACAAAATCACTTTTTTCGCAAGTAAGAAATCGAGATAAATTCTTTTTTTTTTTGTGCAAAAAGTTCGCAATTGAAATAGTTATTTTTTCGAATGAAATTTTTCGTCACTTATTCCTGGGACACGGCAAGAGGGCGTAAGTTCTAAAACCACGATGAGCTTTTCGTAAATGATTCATGAGACGTAATTTCGTATCTTCGAGGACAGACAGCATAGAGTCGCGACTTGGCCTCGTTAGAGTCTCGTTAAATCTTTCCAATAGCGCCATATCTATGTCAGGTACACCATCAAGATTTTCGGCCGTCAGCATCGCATCGTTCACGTCTTCCGTCAAAAAATCTAAAGTCGGATTTTTCACGGAGTTGCTGTAATTAAAAAAAAAAAAAAAAAAAAACAAAAAAACAAAAAAACAGAAAAATATTATTTCAAAATATTACATACATGATTAATGAATTTTTTTTTAGACTCACTGATAATTCTCCTCTTTGTCGATATATTCGCAACATTTTTCATAAAAATTCAAACAATCGAGATCGTCGTTACGGCGCGCTTGCTTTAAGTATTCCCCGAATATTTTACGTCCCTGTGGATGCGTCAAGGTTTTATGTACGTTATCAGTTATGTGATCGAGCTCCTCGGCCGTGAGACCGGAAGTACACTTGCCGATACAACCGACAATTCTACGAGGCACTGATGTTTTCATTCTTCGCAATTATATCTGAAAATATATTTTTTTAAATTTCCAATTGCGCTCGTTGAGATGATTGCAATGATATATTAGGTATATTAGGATGATTGCAATGATATATTATTATAATATCATACAGCATCTCATATATGACATATCGTGTAAAATTTAATATAATATATATCAGATTGAATGTAATATATTATTTGCCAGAAAGCATATCTGATGTATGAAATTTCTGTCTATATGTTATCACATAGTGTCTAATAATATTATCATATATCACAACTAGCAACCAGGCCCGGCTTCGCCCGGAGTTTTCGATTTTTGTAAAACATAAAAGCAGTTACTATGGCTTATGCATAAAAGTAAGAGTTATGGTGCCGGGAACTTTTTTATAGACCTTTTTAAGACCTACAATTTTCCTATACACTGTTTTTGTCCACATCTAATAGTTTTTCCAGCGTTCGCCACGTAAGCGCCCGGGCGACGATATTTTCTACGACTACGTTGACACATTTGGCTGTCTGGCTCTCTCTAATTATGTACATGTGATAAACCAATGTTCTATAAACCTAAAAACTTCCTCGAAAAGTACACTAATGGTGAAAACCCCATCATAATCCGTTGGGTAGTTCTCGAGATTAGCGCATTCATACAGACAAACAGACAGACAGGCAGACGCTCTCGGGGACTTTCTTTTATACTATGTACTGATATATATATATATGTGTGTGTGTGTGTGTGTGTGCAGCCTTCCCCACCGATTCAGCCATTTTTTCCGACGACTAGAAAGATTTTTTTAAAGGGTTCTCAGGGTGTAGCACTAGTTATTGAAATAACATTCTGGGAATTATAAAAAAAAACTCAATCCAAACATTTAACAAATTTTCTATTTTCTTTAAGTCAACAGATCGTCAAAAAAAGGCGAAAAAAAAAATTCCGGAACGTAAAAGATGTAGTTTTATATAAATATATTCAGAAAGTTTTGTTCATAATTTTGACGACCACATAAAAAATTGATAAAGTGGCTCGATCGATAGAGAATTTATGAGATATCGCATATATAAAATTTTGTGATCGCACAGCATATATATACAGCGTATTTTAAATAATCATGATATATAATATACCATATACATGTGATAAATTGGATAAAGGCCAATTTACATTTATTAATTCAATTTTAAATGTGGTAATCATTGATGAAAATTTAACAATGACACATGACAAAAACGTCTGAATAATATCATCTTCACCTCTCACATAATTGTCTGCAACATTATTGCAACAGATGCTTGCGATAATTGCTCAAAGAGGCAACGAGAATGTCGTCGCAAAAATATTCAGAAAGACAATATTTGATGAACGAGACATTTTTTATGAATCAATGACACATGACAAAAACGTCTGAATAATGTCAACTTCACCTCTCACATAATTGTCTGCAACATTATTGCAACAGATGCTTGCGATAATTGCTCAAAGAGGCAACGAGAATGTCGTCGCAAAAATATTCAAAAAGACAATATTTGATGAACGAGACATTTTTTATGAAACAATTTTGTCGATATGATCAATGAATTTCTGAGGAAGAAATAAAAAAAATTGCCATTTTTCTTCTATGCAAATCAATTGAGCAGTTTTCTTGATAGATTTTTACGAATTATTAACTTTTTTTAAATTAATATTTATTATATATTTTTTTAAACCCACTTCGTCTCAGTTATTGCAACGAAAATATTTTATCTCCCTTTCGAAAATAATAGTGTCTCACTCATCGAGGAGCACTTTGGGAGGCCACGTTGGTTTCCGTATTGATCGCTTTTCGACCAACGCGCACCTGACTCGATTCGAATCACCTTCGAGCTCTAACAACACGTTCTACTATACAAAAATGGCTTTATCGTATTTTTTTTCTTTAATAAAATTCCTTCTTTTGAACACGCAAGACTTTTCGTGACATCGCAAAATGCATGCACAAGAATTAGATTGAAGAAAAATATAATAAGCGACGTATATACACGTAACGACTCGAGCGTGCTTCCTAAGGGAGCAGCTTCATTCGACTAACACAAGAGGTTTCTTACATGCTGTATGATTATAAATAGAGGCGAACGACGAAGTCAGTACGTCGAGACGCCGGCGCTCTCTTATTCGCCACATACATTCGAGTATAAATACTTGTAACATACAACCAAAAATGTTTATTAATTATTACGAAAAAAAAAATCTATAAATATTTATATTTAGCTTTTGATTTGAAAAATTAATACAAATTTGATTGATTGATGATAATGAACTGGGAAAAAGATTGTTGAACATTCATATATAATATGTCGCAGAAAATATATGATATATCGTTCACATATAAGAAAGTTTAATAAATATATGAGATATAAAAAAATTAATTGATATATGATACATCGAATACCATGCACGTGATATATCGCGTATTGTGTATGATATATTGGATATATGATATTAAATAAATTCGATGGTATTGAATAAAAAATTTAATTTTTCGTTGATAAAATGCTACCTGATTATGAGTCATGTGTTGTTTTAAATTATTTCAATTTTTCTATATTTCCCAGCAGCGATACATTTGGCACAGAAACAGAAAAAATCACGACCTTATGCGATATCGCAGCGATGACGCGCTGCTGGGGTCAACAAAGATTTTTGCGCTCTTATTTATTCCTCCATTTCGTCGAAACGGAACCGCAATAAAAATTCCACATGGATAGAGACGCGCTGTGAGTGATTAGCACTCGGTCGTTTAGCGATAAGCAGCTAAACGAACGTAAGAAATTCATGAGCTGTCCCAATTGTGAGATTTGAACTATTTCTTGCGATTAAATTTAAACGCATATATTTTATATACCGTTGAATGAACGAAGTAATTCATATTCCGTAGCGAACAATAAAAAAAAACTGGTTTGTCTTGTTCTTCGTGGAATATTATGGTTTTCGAGTTGGGGGTTACGAAATAACAACGAAAAAACGTGATCGGTTGTCATAGACACGAAATGTAATTTTATGCGAGTTTTATCATGTATACAATACAAGTAAGATGTGTGCACTCACCTTTTCAGAAAAATTGGCCCCACAAACATTCCAGCATTTATTTGTTAGCTACAATTTAAACTAAAATATTTTAAAAACGAATTTTATGATTTATTTTTTTGTTTCTACATCATTTATTTCGAATTTACAGTCCGAACTGGGATAATTTGGATAGAGCGTTCGACTTTCGTCTCCACGGGGGGGGGGGGGGGGGGGGGGGGGTGATAGGAGCGCATGCGCGATAGATCAAGCACGCGCGCGAGAACCAATGAGAATGCCTCATTAGAGCTTCCCGTCTAACCATTATAATTTGAACTAGGCTGTAATGCTATTGTTCATCGATACAATTAAGGGGGAAATTAATAAAAATCGTTTAATAATTTATAAAGAGATACGTTTAAATTACCATCGGTCGGTAAGGTAAAATATTTATTTCTAACGAGACATCGTCTGCGAGGAAAATATAACGAAACAGAGCAATACCCTATAAAAACTAATAGAATAAAATATATTTTTTTTACAGTGATAATTTCATTTTTATGACAATAATTTACGATTCGCTTCTGTGATTGACAATTACACGAAGTCAGCAAAAATTATCTTGACTCTCCGGAAAATTCTCCAACCGATTCTTTGTTGTTTTTCCGAACTCTTCTTTGTAAGATTTTATTGATCGTGTCCGGTAAACTATGCGCTGAGATCAATATTATTTCGTGAAAAAATCGTGGAAATTTGTAACGAATGATCTTCTCGAACGACGAAAATGGTGATCACAAGATCCCAATTTTATGGGAGCGGTTTTGCCCTTTTCGTTTGGCTTCAGGTGGGAAAAAAAATATTTCCAACCTTCAAATCTCTTTTTTACATTAGCATAATTTTTGTTATTTCACTTTTATTTATTTATTAAAACAATTTTTTACTCCTGTATTCATTCTTACTCAATATGTACGAGAAAAATAAAGAAAATAATTTCTAGAAGATCGAGAAGTGCGTTGCCACGAAGTACGACATCGATCTACCGGAAATGAATTATCTAGCCTTGAATTTGTCGCCACGAGAGTGTTATGATTTTTACAATTTACTATCACATCGCCGAGCAATTCGGGTAAATAAAAATAATAATTTTAAAATTTTATAAACAATTTAACAAATGTAAAATACAGTACCGAATTTAAGGGTCAAATCTCGATTTACGCCGAGAAGGAAAAAGCGCGGGAAATTTCATGCATAAGCCTTCTCGCGACCTGGCTAACGGATCCCACCGAGTCGACATTCAGGAGTCACGAAAATATCGAGCTCAAACTTCGAGAAATCAATCGTAAAGATCTGGCTCGTTGGATACTCGAAAAAATCGACTCGAGCCTCAAACGGAGACAACTCGACGTTCACGAAATTAATCGTCAGATCGAAGAATCGGAGTACGTTTAAAAAACGACGGTAAATTGTGGTACATTAATTGTCGTTGCAAAAGGCTTTTACAATATCAAAAGCAATTTACTAACACGAGAACTAATTCTTAAATAATGAAAAACCTATTAATTAAAATGTTATGAAAAAATTAATTAATGGTGGATTAATAATCGATAAAAACAAATATTCTCAAATATAAAAAACTGGGGGAATATTTTTTATACAATTTGTATTTTATTTTTCAGAATTAATGACGTCATCGTGCGTAACAGAATTGGCGAGAGAATAATACCTATTGCCTCTATAGAAGATCAATCGATCATTGAAAAAGAAAATATCGTACAAGACGAACGACAGGCTTCGTGCATTTTGTGGAAAGTCTTTTTCAGCTGCCTCATCGTTCTTGCACTCATTGTTCTTTTTCTCTGCTTCTATAGATTCTTGTACACAAAATTGCGCTGCATATGTCGAAAGTAATTTTTTTCGTTTTCCATAAGTACTTAAGTTTTTATTTTACTTATACACCAACAATTCTTTTTTGAGATTATAGTCATAGAATGTTCAAACTGTCGTAAGAATTACGTCAAGTTTAGACTTATGTATGACAATTTCGTTTTTTTAATTCTTTCAGACTCATGAAAATATTAACTATTTTCTTTTCTTCAGATTCAATGAAAGCGAAGACAGAGAACGCTGTCTGCCAGAACAAACTTATGGTACAACATCATCCTCGGATTTTCCACTGACCAACAGGTATAAGAAAAATAAAAGTTCACCAAATTTCACCAACCATGAGAGAGAAAGTTTCGAGTTTGCAGAACATTTTTCTTCCAAAACGAGAAACGAAATACTTTCATCAAATTTTACGACAAAATCCGCGAAAAATTGTGTCTCGAACGAAAAAAAAATCTTCATAAATTTATCAAAAAATAAAAATATCGGACTTCCCACGGAATTTGGGAAAAATTGCACAAACTCCACATCCGAAAAATCGTTTTCCTCGTTCGCAAAGAAAACCTTGAAAAATAGTTTTTTCTCTCGATATAAATTCCTACCAGAACGCAAAATTATGGAAAAAAATACAACTTCCGGTCGAAGAAAAGTTATGGATCGTAGCAAATCGGAACATTTTTCATTCATTTCTCCCGAGAAAAATCCCATAAAGGTCGAAAAAACTAAATCTGAAGATCAACGAAGAATGAAAAAATTGAAAAATTTCGAAAAACCAAAATGGACCTCCCGCTCTTGCAATTTGATGAAAAGACAGCTGCAACGAATTTTTTCGCATGGAGACAAAATCTCTTCAATGGAGAACGAAAAAATAGGAAAATCTAAGGATAAACGACAGAAAACACCAGAAGGTCCGGAAAACCATCAATGTTTTGAAAAATTCGAAACAAATTTGAAAAGTTCTGAAAATGTCCATCCAAACGTTCAGCACAATTTACAAAATTCGGAACAAAATTTTCAACATATTAAAAAAAATGAGCAAAATTTAAAAAATGCTAAAAATTTCGAATACTACCAAAGTTTTGGGCAAAATTTGGAAAAAAAGAATTTTTCGTCTTGCCAATCGTCGACGGAACTTTCCGAGACTTACGACGAGCTCGGACTATTATTTTCACGCCAATTGAAACAACAATCAAGGCCATGCGGACGAAAATATTGTCCACTATCGCGAAAGTTGCAAAGAAATAAACATTTTCATCACGACGTGAAAAAATGTAAAAATCGAAGATTGGGAAATTTTATGGCAAAAATAATGATAAATGGCGATCGGCGAGCCGATTGCAGCAGTGGAAATATTTGCAGAGATACGTACGACGAGTATGAGTTAATGAAGGCATCATGGGAGGAGCGCGAAAAATTGACCCACTCGATGATTGCAAGACGAAAACTTTTTTTAGATCAGCCGTGCTTGTCAAATTGACAAATTTTGATGCAAAATATATATTTTTTTAAATTTTAGTGTGTAAATAAAAAATAAAGCAAATTTTTTTTAAGGCGTTTTTTTTCGATCTTTATTATTTAATAATTCATGGGCGTTCGCTCGATTTCTTGACTTCCTTCACTTGGAGACCTGCACATAAAACATTTCGTGATTAACAGCCAAACAATATCAAAATTCATTATAACGAGATTTTGTTTTCTTATTTCAGACGAAATTTCTTATTCTTTGAGAAAGATCAGGTATGTTTCAGAATTGCGGGAGACATAGTGATTGAATTGAGCTGCTGAGATATGGAAAAAGGGCAAAATAAAAATTCCCATTTTTTTCATGAGAAACATTGATAAAGTCAATTTGTCTTTAATGTTAAGTTTACTCCTGTTTGCCCGATTTGCGTTTAATTGTCTGTAACTATTACTATTTTATTATGAAACGTATTTGCTGAATTTTGCCAAATACTCGTGAAAATTTTCATTTTTTTTTTTTTTATTATAAATTTCCGGATTACGGTATCTTTGACAGGTTGTATTTCTAAAACTGGTCTACCAATGACCTTGAAACTTTAAAAGTGCACTGTGGAACCATGTTCTGGAAGTATATCCAAAATTCATGAATTTATCTCAATTTTGATGCAATATGACAATTATGTGTATCTGTTATTTGTCATTGTTTTGTGTATCCGTTTTTTATTATTATTATTTTGTGCATCCTCACTGTATCAAATCCCAAGTGAAAAAATCATGATGAAATTTTCTAAAAAATGGGATAAAAAACTTTTTTGTGATTTTTTTTTACTCACCAGGTGGCAGAGATTGTTTGAGCTTTTCAGCCTTCTCCTTGTCGGTTATGACGAGCGTGTACAAAAATCTCGAACAACGCACCTTGAATTTAACGTTTTCGGCATTCTTCTTTATCTTTACAGCTGGAAAAAACGAAAAGAGTATTATTTTCTCGATGGGAGACTCAAAAATGTTGCAAATATCATAAATTTTCATTTGTATGTCATACTCACATTTTGCATCCTTCCTCCTCGCCTTAAGGAGAAAATCCTTGATTTCCTTAATTTCACGTGGCTAGGGAATATATAAAAACGATTGTTTGCTATAAACATATAAAACTTTTGGAGGTATAAAGAAATTTTGGGCTAGAAAACTTATTTTAATGTTAATTGGCGATCGAAACTATTTTTTGAGGTTAGTGCAAGGTTAACCTCAAAAAATAACCTCCATCAAGATTAATTGTTTCAATTTTCCACAACCCTTAGGACATTTGTTAGCAAATTTTAATGAATTTTCATTATTTCGAATCACTTAAAAATTGTTCAGGGCAATTTTGTGGGTAAAAACTCACCATATTGTTGTTATCCTTACGTGAACGATGCGCAAAGCGTCTGAAAGAATTTGATGAATTGAGTTCGAATTTTCGATATCAAAGAAAAACGTCAATTGCCAACAGTACAAGGATAATGTCACAAGTACGTGGAGATTCGTTAATTTTTTAATACATCAAGGATTTCTATAATATTTGTAGATTAAAAATTGTTATTTTGCACATACGTCACTCACCACGATAAACGATCGCCGGAAGAAAGAAAATAGGGTGGCGCCCTCTGGGCGGACAGTTGAGGCGGCACGACAGACAGGAATGTTACCGTTCAAATAGCAGTAACTTTTCGGAAATATTCTCCGTATTTCGATGAGACGATTAACATTTTGGTCAAAAGCGAATTAGGCTTTCTTGCAAAATTAATAAAAAGCGATGTCCAATAGTCATAGGTGCGAGACGGAGATGGCATTAGACGCGTTCAAAAGGTGCAGCAAGAGAGACACAGAGAATAGCTCCATACTACGAGAAAGAAATTTAGTTAAATCTCTACTACTAACTAGCTCTACTACTACTAACCCAAACGTTCGTGGACATCAAACGAATTTTTTGTTGACTTAAAAAAATATAAATAAATATTTTCTGTAGTCGCCCATTTAGTAGATCGAACAATATTTTTTTCTCAATGAACATCATTTCCTGAAAATAGAATAGAGAAATGCAGTCCATCTACAAATAAACCATAAAACTCATTCTTTATCTCCTACTTTATTTTTTTTTTCAGGCTACTTTACTATGTACAGAATAATAATAATAATATTATTAATAATAATCCATGATATCCTGGTGAATATTTTTTTTACAGTGTCCCATTACGACTGTTACAATCAAGTGTAAATATATCGTCGATATATTTCGACAAATCAGCGAGACTCGATGTGCAATTTTTCCCCCCCTGACATTTCTTCATTTCATTTCACTTCTCATCGTGCATTTATCTGCACGTTTTTTTCCTATTCGTTTGGTTTGTTTTTTTTTGTCATTTTCTTCATTTTCGCGTATACCAAAAACAGAAATGTCAAATTTTCATTCAACTGCTCTCTCTCTCTCTCTCTCTCTCTCTCTTTTTACACATGAGAATTTACCGTTACTTATACAAAGTAGTTTGGTAATTAAACAAAAAAATCAAGGATCGATTATTCATGAGATCAAATGGTTATAAAATATAATTTTTCGAGGACGGGGAAGGGGAGAGGTAGGGAGGGGGATATCTTAAGATCTACCATATAGAAAGTCGAATAATCACAAATCGCGTAGATCAGCAGTTTGCTGTCTTGAACGAGAAAAATAATAATAATAATAATAATAATAATAAGAATAACGACATTCTGATGTTGCGATACGATCCATTTTCCTGATCAACTGTCTTTCTCGATCAAACGTCACTAGCGTCTCTCTCTCTCTCTCTCGTTTTCGTCACCAAACGAGTCCGAATCAATAAAATTCCTTATTCCATTGCTTAAAAATGATTTTTTTCTTTTCCTTTCGAGTCATTTCAATACAGCTCTCGCTCCCCTCCCTCTCTCTCTTTGTCAGGGCTTTTGTTTCTCGCTGAGATGTACGAAAACTCGATTATCGATTTGAGCCCGTGGAAGAGAAAAAAGAGAAAAAAAAAAGGGTTCTTAGCTCATTACAATTGTGACCGAGGTAATTTTTTCATTGGGCGATATATCTGCAGGATATATATATATTTATATATATATAGCACATACTGAAAACTCGATTATTTACTGATTCTGAGTTCGACGCTCGCCAATGAGATTTTCGAGTTTTCTCGTGAGAAATGGCGTGTTCAGAGTTTTCTTTACCGGCGACGCTCCCTCGCTCAACGGTACATCCACGTCCATATCGTCGGACAGAAGTCTTTTGCCAACGGCTTTGCGCGCATCCACTGATATCATCATCCGATTTATCGCCTCGAGATCCTGGCGGAAAAAATTGTTTCATCGTAAATTGTGAGAAATAAAAAATAATTGATTCTTGTAAACCTAATGAAAATATTGAACGAATTGTCCGATCGATACATATCGATTCTCGTCGATATATAGATCGATACTTGTCGACACATATAGCGTTTGACAATGGGGTGTATATTTCATGCTCATGTATTGATCCTTATCGATACATATCAAGTTTTATCGATATATATATATCGATTCTCAACAATACATATCGATACTTCTCGATATATAGCGATTTATATATAGATTATCGTCAAAGTGAATTAAAAAAAAAAAAAAAAAATGAAAAATTGTAAAAGAAAAATGATCGAGTGATTATTTTGCTTTCATTACCTTTGCAGGACTGCGACTGAAGCAATAAGTTAATTGAGGAGCCGGTGAAGCCGTTATTGCCTTTGGATCAAGTGTTCTTGTCATAACGCTGCTAGTGACACGTCTGATTGGTGAATTAATGGTCGTTTGGCTTCTTGGCAATGGGCTGAGAGTGAGACAGGGAACCGGTCCACTTCTTGAAAGACCCAATTTATTGGCAACTTCTTTGACAGCCGGTACGTAAACTTCGTTGTAAAATTTAATCAAATCGCCGCGTCTCTCGTCACCAAAATTTTGCTCAGTTCCTGCCATATTTGAGGGTGTCGGCGGTGCGACAGAAGTCCCATTATTATTGCCATTCTCGCGATCGTTCAATCTCAATTGTTGATTTACCGAATTTCTCGGAGTTTTGCCAATATAAACGGAACGATAAATGTGCGATTCGGCCTGTGGTTGAAATCTGTAGCATCTCATAATTTCTGTGAATGAATTACGATCCATCATTGCCAATTTGCATATCACATAAATGGCGCACATTAAAATTTGATCGAGATGACGATCTTTCATCAATTCCGTGCGGTCTTTTATCGAATACTCAAATATTGTCCATATCTTTTTCTTTAAATCCGTATCGACGATTTGCAACGAATCACAGAGATTTTGCATTCGCACAAAGCCGAGCATGTAAAACTTGCGAAAAAATAACGCAGCCGACCCAGTTTTACGTGGTCTCGTGGCTATATCGCGATTTGTTACAAGTGGAGAATTTGATGATGAAGTTGTGATGTTATTGGTGGCGCGATT
The DNA here is from genome assembly GCA_963669185.1 of Dyspetes luteomarginatus. NCBI lineage: Eukaryota > Metazoa > Arthropoda > Insecta > Hymenoptera > Ichneumonidae > Dyspetes > Dyspetes luteomarginatus. Next base: position 9,219,044 of record OY769906.1, read on the forward strand.
GGTATTTGCTTGATCGGAAAATCCAACCAGTATTCGCGATGTGCCGTCGATCGTTACGACCTTGGGCGAACATTTTTCTTTCAAGATGCTTTGACCGCAACTACGATTTTCCGGGAATAGACGCTTTTTTGCTGCTCCTGACACCGCTGGCGGTGACTGGAATCTTCAATGAGACGAAAACAAAAAATTAAAAAAAAATTATCATTGATAATTTTCGTTTTACGATCTATCGATTAACTCAAGTTTTCTCGCATGTTGGATTACATTTTCAATTAATTCATTATGTGGAAATTTAATAAATATTCTGTGCAATTGCAAATACCTCTCGGAAGCGGACGAGATTGGGCTTTGCTGAACGTCATGAACGGTGCCACGATCGAGGGCCAGTTTTCTCAATACCGGCTGTCCCGGTGCATTCGGATCGATCGGATCGAGTGTTCCAGGTAATGAGACATCCTCGCAGCTTGGTACACCTCCAGGTGTCAGCTCAATCGCTTGCCACAGAGGACTGCTTGATTTCCATGCCAGTGACTCGAGTATCTTTTCCTCGATATTATTCAAATGTTTGACAACGTCACGTGGCAATTGTTCGGATCTGACGATAATCTCAATAACCTTGTAGAAATAATAAGGCTCGAGATTCAACGATTGTAATATCCACGGAAATAGGCGATCCTTGTTTTTGTAAGACCATACAACGATCTCAAGACAACAGGCGAATAGACACTGCAGAAATATCTCGTTTGATAGTAAATTCTGCGAAAAAAAATCATAAAAAATCTCTAATTATGAATAAAATAATAGCAGAACAAAAAAATACAAAAATATTCTACATACCGAAAAAAATATATATACATATATATTACAATATTTGACAATATGAAAATGTTGAAAAAATTCTGTTTTTTTTCTTTTTTTTTTTACCGTTATATCATAATTCGGTTTCATCCGTTTTTCCTCGTTGAGTATAATTTCCAATAATTTGTAAAAGAGAGTTTGTCCAAGCACGAGACGCTGTTTGCCAAAATCAAGACTGGCCGAATCACCGTCTTCGGGATTTTGGGTATACGTGGAATAAAATATTTCTCCCATTTCAGTGATTTTTCCAGATACGAGAGTTTTAACGTCCTGCGAACAATCGGTAAACATTTCGAGTAGAGTCTCGCTCGGGGATGCTTGACGTCCGGCCAGCAGAGCCTGCAATCTTATGACGCTCTGCGTTGCTGTTGACAAACCAGGCGAGGAATTTCCAGTGTCTTTTGTTCGTAGATATTTCCGTCCTGTCAGAGGAGTCGGTGGTGCAAGATGTTGCATTGCCTGGAGAAAAAAAGATATTAATTGATGATTATTTTTTTCCATTGAAAAAAATTTATATCTGTTTAATTAAAAATAATTGTCAGGATCTTCAGACCATTTTTCTTTAACTTGTTTTCGAATAAAGTTTATAATTTGAGCTCCTAGCCATTCTAGGAATTTGTTGAGAGGGTCAACAAATTCCTAGAATTACATTTATTATTTACTTCATACAAAAATTTCAACTATAATATTATCATTAATTGTTACTTAATTACTCGTTGATTTAAGTACTCATTGATCAACTGACTAAAATTTTCAAAATGATAAAAAATCAAGTTACAGAAATTATGCTGAATAATAATAATTATTATTATTATTCAGTTTTCAAAGTTAATTAACTAGCATGCATTTTGCATGAATACAAATGTAAATTTTTGCAAAGAATTGCGATAACAAAAAAAGTACTCACGCTAAATTGTTCCCTCTTGAGCTGAAATTGTTCGTGTAAATCGCCGACATTAGCCATTTTCGTCGGCGAGCCTATATTGTCACTCGCGTCAGCACCTTAAATAAAAAATTAAAAAAACAAACATTTGAAAAATATGTTTACTTAATTGTAGTTGAAAAAAAATCCCAATTATCGACAAAATATTTAATCAAATTAAAAATATTCGATTAATCTTCAGAATTTTTTAAGCGGATGCACGGAAATTATAGCACTTCGTGAACCTCCAAATGAAAATAAATAAAATTGAAATAATTTTTTTCCGTTTTTCAAGTCCGTAACGTTTGAGCGAATTTCGTTGTTCACAGATCACTCTTGCCTTTAAGATTAATGAGAGACGGAAATAATCGAACTACACGCGACCTTGTGGTTTTTTATTTGCGGATAGGAAGCCTCAGATTGTAAAATAAAGTGAACGTAAAAAAAAGCGAGAATCGCGAAAAATGAGCGGACTTGGAGTAAAAAAAAATCTGAAACAAAAGAAGAACGAGCGAGACAAAAACTGATATTCCAAATATAATGGTTCTTTACAAAAAACAAAAAAAATTGCAGACTAATTGCAAATTTTTTGAGTCCGTCAATTTTATCTAATCAAAGCACCTTTTTGTATTAGGAAAAAAAATTGCCCGAATTGAATAAAATTTAAGAAAAATATTGATAAATTCATGCAGTTATATTACATTCGTCGCAATTGCAATACAATAATAAAAAATATACGGAAAATAATAATAATAATAATAATTAAATGCACCAGATAAAAAAGCTGAAAATTGTATCAAGAATAAAAATAAAATGAAATCGATCGATAATCTACTTACCCAAAAATATTCTTTCATCAAAGTCACCGACGCTCAATACATGCTGCTCGTATGCCCGATTGATAGCTTTGAGATTTCCATCGAAATTCAATGCCTCAAGAATACCAGAAAAATTTGTCTGTTCACCGCGCAATATCTTCTCATTGAATAAACGATTTATGTGATTTTTCAGAGTATATTCTTTGATTACTTTGGCCTCAAAACCGATCGCCTCGTGACGCTCGCACAGGAGATTTACTATGCAATTTGGTGTTTTTGGCGGTGTGAAAGATTCGTCATTGAAATTTGCCGGTAGACCTGAAATTTGCGATAAAAAAATGGGGGAAAGAAAAATTAACGATCAATACATTTTTTGTTAATTTAATTTCAAATCGATATATTTTGTTGTGTCAAATAAAAATCTTTTTTTATCCCGAATTAAAATGAGCACTCAATTAACCTTCTGAAAAAAAAACTATTCCCACAAAAAATAAATTATAAACCGGTTTTTGACGATCGATTATCGATTATAAATAGGTACTCATCGATTGTCTCTTATCAATCAATTTTTTTACGATCGATTACCTATGGTAAGTATCGATTATATATAATTGACCACCAATCAATTTTTGTTCCATATTAAAAACGAAATTACATCAAATTGAATCGGAAAATGGATGAAAGAAGAAAAAACAAAGATGGGCTAAAAAATGGAAATCTCACCGGCAAAGTTGGAATTGAGTAGATCCTTGCGATTGGCCATGAGTGCATTTCCATAAATGAGATCGCAGCAAACGATCAGTAGATGATAAGAATTTACAAGATCATCAGTAATATCAGGAAATGCCCCTTTAACGCATATAAAAAGTGTCCAGCAAAATTCAAAGACTTTCGCAGGTGTGCAGGGCAATGCTTTGTGTCGTCTCGAGCGTGGTGCTCGCGAATTATCGTCATTTGGATTTTTAAATATATCCGTGAAAATTGGCTGATATTTTTGAAATATGACCATTGAGACAGTAAAATTACGCTCGAGTTTATCGATTTTCGTTCGAAAATCTTGCGGCATATTCGCCATATCTGCCCATGATTTGCACTTTGAGAAAAATTCCATTAGCGAGAGATTGCACAGTCGCAAAAGACGAGTCAAAGAAACGCAATTTCCCTCGACACTTGTACCAGTACGACCGACCGTCGGTGTCGTTGTGCTTCGACAAGCCACGTAGAGTGCACATCCTATCCAGTGTAATTGTTCACCCTGCAAATGAGAAATGAAAAAATTAGTAATGAAAAAAAAAACAAAAATACCGTCAACGACAGAAGGGAATTGGAAAATATTATTTGTTTGTTTAAAAAAAAAATGAAATAGTGGGAAAAAAAACGTTCACATGGTATGGAAAGGGTTAACATGGCATCTCTGGATATTGGTTTCTGTCCGACTACTGGGCCGTTTACCTTGCAGGCTCAATGTCGAGTGAGAAGTGAATGATTCAAGATATATTCAGTCAAGGGATGTCATCCCTTGGAAGATAATAGCTATGCCATTGGTCATTTCATGATGTTATTCTTGCAGATTTTTTTTCTTGCGCGGCCAGCCTTACTTTCTTCCCCTTTTCCGCATATCCTACACCTCTAGTCCTCGTATCCTTTCTTCTCCACTTTCCCCATATTTCCACTTCTCAATCTTGTCCATTCCTCTTTCAGCCTCCCCACCCCACCGTCCCAATATTCCTCCCTAACAAATGTTTTCATTATGTCTCGATAAAATGGACAGACTTTGACCTTTCGACCTTCAACCAGTCTCTCTGTTTGTCTTCCTCCTTTCCACCCCGTTTTTCAACCACTTTCCATTTCTATCTCTCCAAATATCTTCTAGTATCCTTCCATCCCCCACTTAAGCCGTCGCCTCCTTAAGTTCTTAAAATCCATCGCGATAGATTTCCGATTAAAATGCCCTTTTCAACTCCTCCTTTAGGCAGACTTTTGGCCATCGTACATTCTACATATTTATTGTGTTGTATCAGAATTAACTTTGGTTATAAGTACAGTAGCGTCCGACTCCAACCGAAATTCTTTATTTTACAACCCAATATTATTTCCGTTGTACAGTTTACTGCCAGCAGATAGCAGATACTGTTTAAATGTTATTGATTGTTGCAATCGACATTAAAACTCAAAATTGACCATTTCTATTGAGTTTTGGACATAATAATCAATCCTTAAATTATTGGTTTATTTTTTAATTGAAAAGATACTTCGAGATACACTAAGTAAAACTATTGAATTACTAAATACCTTTGACTCAATACTTAAACTCGTTAATACTTTCTTATAAATTGCAAAAAAAAATAATAATATTGTTAAATGTTTATTTGAAGATCGGACAAGATACAATTTAGGAAGCTAAACTTTCTCGATAACTTACTGCAGGGCCAAAACATTTGGTCACAAGTAAATTTCTATCAGGCTAGCAAAAATGCAAATTTTCTTGCCTCACTAATTTATCCAAGTACAAAAAATACGAAAATAAAATTCTCAATGAAAAAGACGTCACTTTGAGAAATTTTTCTCTACGTTAAACTAGAAAATTTGATTACTGCAGATTTATTTCATGATTTTAATTTGTTTTTCTCATCACAGTCGATCACAGAATGAAAATTGTGTCTCCATAAATATTAAATGATGATTTTCTCTAAAAAATCGAAAATTTGTGATTTTTCGATACCAAAAAAAAATTGCTAATAAGTAAGTAAAACAATTATACTACGTAAATAACAATAATCACAAAAGCATGGTAGCCAAAAGATTCTCGTAATGAAAAGAAAAAAACAAACGCACATAAAGAAAAGAAAAACGCTGACAAGTGGCGGTAAAATTACGTGGCAAAAAGTGTGAAATCGAGTCAAAAAAAATATTCTCGAATTGGCGGGAAAAATGTTACAAAAAAAACGCACTTCGCAAGATCGAAGCAAAAAAGCATCGATCGCGGAGCGAGAGAGAGAGAGAAAGAGAGGGAGAGAGCGAGAGAATGAGCAAAAGCAAAGTGAAGAAGAGAGAAACAGACAGACACGGGGAGAGGGGAAAATCATCGCAATGGTACGAAAATTGTCGTGGAGCGAATGAATAAAAATTGAACTAACCTCAAGAGTGTAATTTTGACGAATGGTCGAGTAAGATTTCCATGCATCAGACGCTGAATTAGCGTCCATATTGAGCTTTTGGCATAATTCTTGATGTCTGCTGTACGTTGAATCCTCAACATCGTCCGATTGTCCCATTTTCACGATCTTTTTTCCGCCTTTTTTCACAATTTTTTTTTTTATCACTCCTCGAAAGCCAAAAGTTGTATATGGAAAATGTTTTTCCAAATAATGCGGAAAAAAAGGAGAAAAAAACAAAATTATCACAACGCGCACGATACAGAAAAGAGAATTGCTAGAGAATATACGGGAGAGAAAACTCACACACGTAAACACACGCACGAGAGGTTAACGAGGTGCGCCGTACACGCGCCACACGCGTACTGTGAGAAACACACGATTGCCTCGCGTTTGCGCGGGAAAATTTCCGCGTGCCGCCATCATTGATTATATTGGCGGGAAATTGGGCACTCTGGTCATTTAATCCAGGGGGTGGGGAGTGCGGCAAAAAAAATACTGGTATCATAATTGTTATTATTATAGCAGTAATTTACAATATTGAGTTACGCAGAGAATTTTTTATTTTCTACCGTCAGTGCTATTGGATTGTTTCGATAACAAAAATGAGATAGTCTGTTCGAGATGCGCGAGCGCGCGTAACTCCCTGAGGGGCCCTGAGGGAGGGGTGCACCGTTCGGATTTCCCGCGCGTACTCTTCCTGTTTTTTTTTTTTAGAAAAATTCTACCTGAGAGGATATTTCAACGAGGTTCGAGAGGTTTTCACAAATTTTATTGCACGTTACTACGTTTAAGGGAATAAAAACGAGTGCAATTAATCTAAATGTAGATTTTATATCGGTATCCTCTCTAGCCTCCATGATCTGTATATATGGAACACGTCATTGGGGCGGCGTGGTGTCATCTGACGGTAAATGTAGGAATTAGGTGGAGGTCGTTGGATCTTTTCAGCGCCGTCCGGTGAAGTAGAGAAATACATATTATCAACGAAGATAGAGGTCTCTTCGTTGATATTATCAACGAAGATAGACCTCAATGTTCGTTGATATTATGAGAGAGTTATTGGCATTTGGCATTGGCCTAGCGTTGCAAATAGTTTGCTACCAAAATGAAAAATATTGTTTGCGTTAGCAAACTTTTTTGCTATATTAGCAAATTTGTTGCTGTCATTGGGAAAATTATATGTCCGTGTTTTTGTAACTCATTAGATTTTGCAATGGCATTTGTTCGAAAATTTAGGCATCTGCGATGGTACAGAAGAGCTTTCAAATGCTCTTAAGGTAATGTGCTACTACTCTTTTGGTGAAGCAGTTTCTGCGAGCCATTGTGAGTGCGAGAGAGAAAGCTGCTTTTACTCTGGTACCAAAAATCTTGTAAACGGTTGATCTTTTGGGAAATTTTGGTACGCAGTTTTTGTTACCGACAGAGGCGTAACACCAAACAATAACAGCAAGTATATAGAAGTGTAATGTGAAAAAATGACCGGGGATTCGGTATCTTGATACGTGCACAAACTGATATTTCGTAAAGAGTTCTCAAACGCGTACGAAAATTTCATCGGCACGGACCTAACCTCTTTTTTATCATCCCGACAATCAACGAAGATATAACGTCGTTTGGGTTGATAGTTTTGTCCTAGAAAGTTAAATTTCAAAAAATTACAGTATAGTTTTTTCTATTTTGCCACAATCAACAGTGAAAATTGATGAAATTATGGCGCAATCATCGGGAATACTTTTCAACCATAACCTCAAACGTTGCGTATGCACGAATACGGTATATTTTGCAAATTACAAAGGTCAACAGGCCAAATTCATGAATAAATTGATGAAACGCGATACCACTAAAAGGTTTGATAATTATCATAATATATCATTTACCTTAAAACATTATTGCTGATTTTTTCATTCAATTATTATTATTACTTATCCCGATGGTATGAAAACAATGAAATTTATGAATATTATAAAATTTGAAATAACCAAGGAAAACTTTCACAGGGAGTTCGGCCCAAAATACATCCAATGATGATAATTAATATTCTGATTATTATTAGCAAATTTTTGCCAAAAAACATGACAAATTTTCGTTCCATTTCCACATTTCCAAATTAAATTTTTTAGTTTTTGATACAAATTAGGCGCAACTCCAGTTTTGCGGAAAATTTGCTTTGAGATTGTTAGAAAGGAAAGAAAATTGCATTTTGGACTCGTAAGAACCAAAAAATGTAAAATAAAATATACATTTTCAAGAGACTGCTGCTGTGCTCCCGTTTAACGGCTTAATTGTAGAGTTTTAAAACTCCACCAGTAGAATTAGCGAGTGCTACCTACTTGGTACATCCTGGTGTGCCCATTATTTTGGCCATAGGAGCACTTTGAAGGAAAAGACTAATCGAAAAATTTACAAATATTGATGAGACTTTAAAAGTATGTAAAAAATTATTTTAAACTCATAGCCTAATAAAAAAAATAGAGTTTTGAAGCTTGAACGATTATGAAGAAAATGAGCCCAACCTGCAGTCTCAAATCCATCGGGAAGCAAAGTTACAGACATATTGGTTTGCTGACTTATTTTAGACAAAAAGTGAAAAAGAAACTATTTTGTACAATTTTTTTGAGGGCTCCAATTTAACAAATTTTTGTCCTGTTGCAAATGTGTTATTATTTCCAGTAACGAAAATCATTTTTTTTAATATCTTATATATCTTATGTATCATATATATCATATAAAAATTAAAAATTAAATAATTAGCTATCAATGGCCGATAAATAACATTGAGCATTAACAACAGAAAATTGATTGCAGAAAATGGTTCACGAGCAGAGATACCTCCATGCCGAGTCCGGTATCCCCTGAAAAATTGACCAGCAATCATGTGACTCGTCGCATGACCGTATTAAACAAATTATTCATGACGTACATAACCGATTTAATGGCTACAGGAGAAGCATCGACCGAATTACTCGGACGAAAAATCGAAATTTCTCGTGTTAAAGTAACACCCGATTTTAGGACAGTTCTTGTTTTTTGGTCGTCTAAAAATGAGGAACAATACATTGAGACTGAGAAGATTCTCAACGATTGCGCTTTTGGTCTTCGTCACGAATTGACGCAGCTCCGTGTAATCGGTCAAGTGCCAATGGTACAATTTATCGAAGACAAACAATTAAAGGCTCTTGGAGAACTTGATAAAAGATTAAAAATGGCCGATTACGGTGGAGATCACGAGCCAGTTGAATCGACATTTGCGCCTAAACATGAATTAACGCTCAGCATGAAGTTAACACCGGAAGTGAGAGAAAAAATTTTCCAGCTCGAAAATGAGGAAGTGCATGAGAATATTGAGGATGATAGTGACTTTCACGTAGATTTAGCGCCAATGAGGCATGATGTACTTGGTCTGGATCACCATGCCATCATGACGAGGGTAAGAAATACTAACAAATCATGCAAATGCAAAAGTCAATAATAGTCGGTCGGATAAACGAAAAATTATTAGTTTTTGATGAAAATTCACGGAGTTTTTGGGGTCGCTGATTCTAATTCAATGTCGAAATTTTTAATGGCGGCGTTAACGCGTCCGATAAAAAAAATAACAGAACATTATCTAATTTTGACGAATATTGAAGACCGGGTTTTTTGTAAGTCGTCAATTAGAATTTAAATGTAAAAATGTTGCAATTCAAAACGGCGGCTCCAACACAATCGATCGGAAAAGCCACAATAATCTGATTTTACTGAAAATTTATACCAATTTCAAATTCTGTGACATGATCAATCAATTAATCGATTAATAAATGATCACTCACTAATTTATCATCATTAAACCGTCAAAAACTTCAATTATTAAAAGAAAAATCATAATTTCACGTCCTACTCTCACACTAATTGGTGTTTCAGGTGCAGCAATCGTTGAAAAAATCGCGCGATGCATCGAAAAATCGTCTGTCCAACGTGTTCACGACTTTCCCAGCTGAGTCAAGCGTTCCGATCGATCTTTCCGCTTTTAATGCGGCCAAAAGCGAATCACAAGCATTCACGGATTTTCTCGTTAAACGACAGACCGAGGAAAGACGCAAGCTTCGTCGTGAAAGACACAACAGTATTTTGGCTTACAATCTTGAGTTAGAAAATTACGAAATGAACGACGATAACGATGTGGAATTGCTAAATGACGAAAAAGACGATGACATTTTTGATGACATTAATCTCGAATCAATAAAATAATTCAAATTTCTTCTTTAGTCACTAAATACTTTTTCTTTGACGCTGTCAAATTATAAATAAGAATTAAAAAAATAATAATGATTATTTTTTCGATCATTAAATTCTATTTTATTTCCTTAGTAGCGATCCACCCGGCTTGGCGCGGAAGCAACTTTGCACGTCATTGCTCGGCTCCTTTATATGATCGATTCATTTTTGACACACCTAAACCTACCTCCAGAAGTGCTCTGTAAAATAGTGAAAACCGCATTAAAATTCATTCGGTAGTTCTCGTGTTTTTAGCGAACACAAAGAAAAACAGACGCGAACGGGAATTTTATTTTATATTATGTAGTGATGATGATACACTATAATATTGTAAATAAATACGAAAAAAAATCGTTATAATTGTTTTTTTCGATTTTTTAAATTTTATTTAATTTCATTTTTAGTTCTTTCGTTTCTCTTATGTACTATAAATATAATACTTGCGCGCTTTTTGAGTCCCTCTCGTGATTTTGTGCGAATTAAGCTTATATAGAGTAAACGATAGTATATATTATGATACAACAATAATTTAGGCAATTTATTATACATTCCTATTGTATATTTCTTTTCATCGACTTTTTTTTCCATCTTTCCTCGAACTTTACGAAAGTCTAAGTACGAAAGAATCAACAAATCACAATTATCTTAATTTTATTTTTCAAGCCTCTTCTCGACGATCTTTGCTGTTAATAATAATCATAATGATAAACTGTACAAGCTGACGACAAGAGTCAGATTCTCGGTGTGATTCACTTGCTTTCTACATTTTAGCGTGAATACGACAAAAAACAATAAAGTTCGTTGAGAAAAAAGTTTTCTCAAAAGAAAAAAAAAGAAAAAAAAACTAAAAAAAGTTTTTCTTTCAAGATTTTTTTTACAAAATTATTCTTAAAAAAAAAACTTTTTAAAATTTTTCTCGTAATTGTCTAGAGATTTTTTAAAAAGGGATGAAAAAAAAAATATCCTAATCTCAACTGGATTTTTGTTGCGATGGATCTTGTTCCTCAATGAGTTGAGCCTCGATTTCATCCGCGTCTATTGGCAAACCGGAAGTACCTTTTCCACCCGTTTTCATTGACGTCGTCGGGGTACTCGTCATTGCCGATGAACGAACATTCGCCGCTGTCAAGTTTGGCGTCGAGTCGCTCAGAGCACACGCGTCTCTCACGTGCTTGTTGAATGTCTCACTCTTGTCGGCGTAAACGTGATGTCCAGCTCCGCTGATTACCTGATCGAGCAAAAAAAAAAAAAGCAAAACATAAAAAATAAACCACAAGAATTAAATTGTGAAACTTATTTTTTCCGTTTGGTAATAAAATGTTACCCTCTCAAGTTTCAAATAAAAATAACAAAATTGAATTTTAATTCAAAGGTCGAAAGTCAAATTTTAATTGACAGTTCGAAACGTTTGACATTTTGAGAATCATTTTTAAATATCAAAATCAACTTTTACTTTTGAGTATTCAAAATGTAATATCTAATTTGGTTCAGTTTTTTTTCCACCCCAAGAGTTAATTTGTTATTTTGCTCACCTGTACATTGACGTAAGACTCGGGTCGTGCCTGTTTGATCGTCTCACCGGCTGAATTATCGACCCACGAGCGGCTACCGTACAACAAAGTTATCGGTATTTCCGGCCTCATTTTGTCCATTCTCTTGACGATAGGATTTTTCGCCCAACCAAAGCCCTGCATCATCGCGTGAAAAGCACTCTCTCCGCTAATTCACCGAAATCGTTTCAACACCGTGTTAGATGGCTACGAACCGTTCATCATGACAAAAACGATATTGCCAGAAAACGAAAAAAAGAAGAAAAAAAAACCGGAAACGACGCACAATAGAAGGTTGAAAGAAAAAAAAATTGACAAACTTTTCAAATTTCTATTTTTGCCAGACATATTTTTTCAAATTTCAAATTTATTTGCCTCGACTTTTTTTCTTTCGTTCCTTGATTTATTCATATCTTATTGGCGATGTCGGATGAAAAATGAGGAAAAAATATAGAACTAAATGTGTAAATACTTACGAGGGTGTTTGAGCGTTGCACTGATGAATATACTGCGAAATTACGTTGACATCGTCTTTGAGAAGTGGAGTGAATTTCTTGACTATATCGGGCCTCGTTGTTTCTATGAGCCATTGTCCTGTGATTAATAAATAAATAAATAATTGTTAACAAATAGAAATAAAAAATAACGAGTAAAAGGAGATGCAAACGTAATAAAGTGGACGATTTTTCTTTTTAAAGAATAGTCATAGATATTAATACAACAAAAAAGAAGTATGAATATATATTATATTTATCGATATGAAATAATATTTCTCGTCAGTAAAAATGAAATGACAAAATTAATAATAAAAAATATTTTTTTTTTTCTTTTCTTCTAATTACACAATAAGTAAACGTACCGAATGGACCGGCAAATCTGACGGCCCAAAGTGGATTTAAGGGTTGAACAACGTAGGCGATTGCCTTGACCCAAAGTGGCACGTGAGATCGTGCCACATCGGACGATGGTTTTTCCGGAAAGCCCCATGGATCGGCAAGTATCAGATGTTTAACCCTGTCAGGATATTGTATTGCGTACGAGGCAGCGAGAAAACCGCCCATCGAGTGACCGAGAAGAACAAATTTTTCGAGCTGCATTTCGCGCCGCCATTCCTCGACCGAACGTACAAGCTGTGCCTCCGCTTCTTGTGCTTCATTGCTGAATGCCGATCGGCTGCTCCTTCCGAATCCTAAATAAGCATTAAAATAATGTTCAAACCAACTTTAATTAATTGAAATTCCGTAGCTTTCATTCCGGAAGTTTGAGATTATATTTAAAAATCAATCACTTTGATAATCCCCAAGGACAAATTTTCGTTAAAATTCGCAGCATTTCTGGTTTTTGGTCGGCCATATTAATTGACGCTGCCATTATCAATTGTTGTCGTTTTTTTTGTACGGATGTTTAAATCGAATGTTGAGACAGAAATCTGAGAAGTTACATCAAAAAATCTACCCATGGATTTGGCTGTAATGGTGGATCGCACCAAAAGATAATTAGAAACGAACAAAACGAAATGGCGAATGAGTTGATGACTTTGTACAAATCAGAGACGGTATACGCAGGATAAAAATATTACCGCTACGCATGAATACTTGATGATTATTTAAAAATAAAAATGTTGATTAATCATCAATTAATTGTGTATTATTAAACGAAAAATTAAACTTTCATCAATTATTTATAATCATTCGGATTTATTTTTCGTTCGCTTTTAATTTATTTCAAATTAAATTATTCCGATATTTCGATAAAAAAAATTCTGGACAAATTTGCATTTCATTCCAATTTCTTCGCCTCGCAATTTTGTTGCAATTAATTATTATTTTTTTGGCAGATATTGACGACCCGCACACAACAAAGAGAAGTTTTCGCAATGACGAGGCAACAAATGAACGGTCGTGATGAAGGCGGCGAGTTTATCTCACGATGAATCATCACGGGTCTTTTGGCCAAGGCGGAATATTCATTATCGTGAAGAAAAGAGCATTGAGAAGATTTCAAGAATTTTATAAAAAAAAAAAAAAAACGCTAATAAAATAGAAGAAAGAAAACATTTGCAAAATATCGGCAAAAAATATGAAGTATATATTATGTTAATAAATTAAATACGATCTTATCGAAGTTTCATTGTTGCGTCAGACAACCTTGCCGATTACGGAGAAACACGAGCGAGAACGTGTTTTCGAATTAGAACGGAGGAAGCTTGAAAAGAGCAGAACGAGAATAATAAACAACGAAGAGGCTTTGACTAATAATGTTACATTTCATCAATTTCATGCATTTTATGGCAATAATAATCAGTGCAATTGTTTAAATTTTACTTTTTATCATCAATTGTACATCGAGGCTGATTTGAGAGGATAAAGAAAGCTTATATAATAATATAATTTAAAAACTAATTGTTTAAATAATACGAATCAATATCTCGAATAATTCATTTTGATTATCGTAATGGTAATGGACAATATAATCCATGATAGTTCATTCGTTTGTTTCGCAATTCGTAAAATTAATCTTGCATAATTTTTTAGATGAAAATTTAAGAAACAATTTACCCAACAAATCCATCGCATATACGGGTCGTTCTGTGGCAAGATTGTCGAGATTTAGACACCAGAGAGCGACACCGGCGCCCAAACCGTGAAGAAGAACTATTGGTGTCTTCGGTGATTCCTCGTTCAACGATATCGTCCATACTTTGTCGGAAGAACTAACAACCGATCCTATGTCAACGTACCACCCCCGATAAGCTGTTTTCAGACCTAAATGAAAAATAATTTTCTCAACAAAGCCACAGAATTACATCCGCGAATCCCTCCCAAAAAATAATAAAAATATTGTCAATCTGAATTAACAATGAGGGCGTTGAGGTCGTTATCGCTTTTGCGTGAGCTAAGGTGAGATAGATATATAAATATTGTTTTTTTTTCTGTCAAACGCACCGGGCGCACCTGGCCAGCTTGACAAACAAAGTAAAAGGCCTATTGTTACGAAGTTTAGTCTTATATTTATCAATTGTATAGCATGGTATCAGGTGCAACCGATACAAATGCCACATAAATGTTTCGATGATGAATTAATTTCATATCAGCGTTATCGCAAAACAAATTGGTGAGGTTATGGTTTCACTTTTCGTGCGTCGTGTTTTTCAGTTCGCATTTTTCTCACTAGGTCGCGCATGTCAAATTCAGAACAATAAAATGAAATAAGAAAAACTTAGGTGCAAATTGAAATTTGCAAAATGCTCTCTCATAATTATCGAGCATTTAGAAATTCTTGTCAGTAAGAAGCTTTTGGATTCGTTATAGAGAAAGCTTTGCTATATGCTCGAAAATGATGGCTCATATTCTTAAACGTATACCTCGATAATTGAAAATATACGAAAGTTAGAGCGATCACGACAATTTTTCGAATAATTAGAAATCTCGTAAATTCCAAAATTTCGTAAAATATGCACCTTTTGATCGAGTCTCCCCAAATTCGATACAAAACGAGTCTGTTCTGTAGCTTATTTGTGTAGGCAGTTTTTCTCGATAGCTGTAAATTTATGGAAGTTGAAGCGATCACTTTTTTTTCTTTTTTGAATTAAAATCCCCATAAAATGAGACACGCGTTAGCGATTGGGACAAAAGGTGCAACAAACTATGGTGGTTCACGACGCCATTTTCGGGCAAAATTTCAGCAAAATTGTTTAATGTTTTCTCGAAATATAGCCATTTGAATTTCCAAGCTTATCATGCACACATGTAAACAGACATATGAAGAAGCAATACAAGTAAAGAAATGTTTGGGACAAAAATACGAGACGGTATCAATGCCTTTGTCAATAAATTTAGGATATGCGGATAGGAACACAAGGAAATGCGACGAGAATTATTAAGCAAAGCACATTGTACTGTGCCACGAGTTTCTTGCTCTTATCGAGATTGACTTTTCTCCCCATTATGCATGTGTGCTCGTGATCGTTCACGGAAGCGCGCGCTCTCTCTCTCTCTCTCTCTCTCTCTCTCGATCAACCTACAATGAAAGTCTGATTCACGAAGCATCTGAATCGATAAACGAAACAACGAGTTATATAACTTTCAACTCTTTCTGGCATTTTCAATTTGACAAATTTTTCATTCATTTCGAATAGCGTATTTGTTATTGAGTCGAAACTTACTATACAAACTGGTTAGTCGCGTTCCTCTATGAGGAATTCAGAATTGAGAAAGTTCATTGTGCTCATTAAGAAAGAGGAGAATCTGTGAGTGGTTGAAAATCATGAGAAAGCAATGAGAAAATTTCGAATATGTACGCTTTTTAACTTATCACGCAATACTCAACAAATAAAAAAATTTCATAAAAATTTTCCTCATATTTTTAAATAGTTGAACTTTTTCTTTAAAAAAAATTTTTTTTTTTCCGTTTTTACTCACATGAAAGAATTTTTTTCTCAGCAGTTCTCAGCATCATAGCCGAGGAACCTGACCAGCTGAACCAGCCCCAGATCCAACTGCGAACATAAAATATTGCGTTTGAGTGTCAACATATACGACAATTTCGTAATTTACGTAATTCACATTTTAGCTTCGCATATACATATATAAATTTTCCTGGCTGGGATTTCTTGGCGTAGAATTTCGAGCTTCAAACTCGAGGTGGGGGGGGGGGGGGGGTACGTTCGAGAAGAAAATTTATCAGAAGTCAATAAAAAATATATATGTTTAAAAATTGGAATATACAAAATTAAACTTGTTAAATAATAAACATAACAATCAATATTCCTAATCTATAATTATAGTCGTAATTATAATTGTCGTAATTGTTGTTAAAATATCAATCGTTTCAAGCGAAGCCCTAGTTTTACATATACAAATTGTTACGAAATCATAAATACAATACAACTGTGGTACATAAACCGTGAATTTGAAAGAACCGCTCAACGGCCCTGAGGGGTCGTATATATATATATATATATATATATATATATATTAACACATGAGTCTACAATTGCAAACCACTACGGCGAAAGAGTAGCGGACGACAAACCAGACGAGAACCTATGCAAGGCTAAATTGTAATAAACAGCAAGAGAGGAAGGCAAAGTACGAAAAAATCAATTCACAGCAATACGAAATTGAATAATATAGTAAATAATAAATAAAGAATAATAATACTAAGGGCCAGTTATTAATTATTTGAAAATTGATTTACCAGCAATACAAAGTTAATAATTGTACGTAATACAAAAATGTTATTATCAATTAACAAATAAATGTAAAGTTTTTGATACAATAGCATTATACATAATATCAAATAGAATGAAATTCTGTTAACATAATAATTCAAAATAACGACTGAATTGCAAATGGCACAAGTTATAAACAACAAAGTAACGATAATAATATTTATGCGATTTAATTTTTTTTTTTATGTCCAAATTTAAATATCGTCAACTTGCAAATATGAATTCAATTGGCACAAAAATTGCAATAATAATAACAAAATGAAGGAGAAATGTTAACAATAATAAGTAAAAAAAAGAATTAAAAGTTTTTTAAATCTTCCGAAATAGACCAAAATAACATAAAATGAAATAAAACAAAATTTTGACAGCGACATTAGAAAAATTTGGTTAAATGACCTATCGTCGGATCCAGTCATGACACTTCATATCCCGGACGCGGAAATTGTGCGCACTTTTTTTTCACTCCGAGTATAATAACGTGGTGAAGGATAACACAACTGTTGTTATCGAAACGAAATTTGACATGGTAAACAGTAAAACGGAAACTTCGTACGATGACGGGGTAATTAAAAAAACATATTTACAAAAAGAGAATTATAGTGAAAAGCAAAAATTAATTCGTTAATCAAAATCTCGCGAAGTAAACTCAAAGTGACGTAATCCGAGAAAAGTAGATGAGTAACTGAAGATTACGACGCTGAGCGATGACGATCAGAGAGCGCGATCACATATTTACGTTACTTCCTACTACATTCAAGAATGGAGAGGCCACATGTACTGCGCTGTTATATCGCTATTTGGCTCTTTGCGCGTGTGAATTGTGTATCGATAAATATATGTCATGTCGTGTCTCGTGTGCAGTTACGAGAACAAGAAGTGGAGGGGTTAGAAGTTAGAACAGATTCGTATATATATATATATAACTAGAAGCGTGGAGAAGGCGACCAGGTGGAGTGGGAGAAGAAACTCTGGGTTCGGTAATATAACTGGTCAATTTACCACGACAAACATTGTCCAGTCATTTTACCGTGGTCATATGACCGATACGAGGGAAACTGAAAAACAACAAATTTGCCGGAATAGTCAACACAGTCATATGACCCTGGGACGGGTCGTTTTTGAGGAAATATCGATATTCGATGCTGTAATTGAGACTTGAAACGATAAGAAAATCAGTTTCATGAAGGCTTTTGGTTGCTCTGAATGAATTCGAGAATCGGACATATGACCGGTTGCGCACGTGCCGGTAACATTACCAGAAATCGATTATTGATAATTGAGGTGATAACGAAGAAATTGAAAGAGACAATGTGATGGCGAGACGATTGACATGTTAATTCGTGAAATAAGGGCCAGTTTCTTCACCTCGGGATAAAAGTTATCTGCCGGATATCCTATACCAATGCATTGGTTATCCGACGGATAACTGTATCTGCCAGATAAACTTGGGTGAAGAATTTGGGCATCAATCATTCGATCATGACAGTGTATAAAGAACGAGAAAATTTGAATTTGACAGTTCGACGAGTAAATGATCGACGTGTTACGCTATACATGTATATGTATGAGATTGCAGTTTACATGTATGTGTATGAGATTCCAGTTTTGTACACGCGGTCAAGGTCATACGTCAGTTACGAGTCATCTGTCATGTGGAAAAACATGGTATGAAATTGATGAGTTTGGCATGACGATTTTTTAACATGTTTCATGATTTTTTAATAACGAACTCAAAGATTTTAAAAGATTTACAATCAGGATTTTTTTACGACTTCGAATAATAAGATCGTCACCGATTTTAAATCAAGATTTTGATGTATTCATCTCGAGATCTTCAAAGATTTTTAATCTAGCATTTTGAAAGCGAAAAAAAATCGATTTCTGAGGATTTTGGAACGAGCAGGATTTTTTTTTTAATTTTAAATAAAGTTTTTAAACATATAAAAACACACATTTTGACTTTTCGGAACTACAATTTTTCGTTGCATATTGAATGAACAATTTTCATGATTTATAATTAAGATGTTTCAAGGGTTTTATATGAAAATTTTGAGATAATAAAATATTTCTAAGAATGAGACGGAGAGATAAGAAAAATATTTACCTGCTCGGTTTCACCACTTCTAATTCTGCCATTAGTCACACTTTGTGTCGTCGTTTTATATTGTATATATATTACTTATTTAATCACTGAGAAAGGTTCCGTGTTTTGTTCTTTTTTCCTATATGCTCCTTCGTATATATATAACTATGTGATCGATATACACTCATGCACACGATACTCACAAATGATGATTGAAAAATATCTTTACGGTTTTTCAATAATAAAGATTATTTTGTCAAAAAGATATTTCCACTGCAAGAATTTCCGTCATTTTATACATGTTTATGTATATATGTACATATATGTATAATGTAATATCAAATTTTTTGACGATAAGAGGCAAAGGAGGAAATCTCAAGCACAACCGCGTACTCCTGTTATCTGTTCGTCACTGATCACTGATCGTAGCACGTAGCTTGCCTACTCCGGGAATCTCGATAGCGCAATTCTTTTGTACGACATCGTCTGCTGCTGGAAATGCGCGCGCAACCTACCCTGGCGCCATCTATGTAAATCTATTTTTCTATTTTGCATCGTAGAATAATTTCAATGACTACGCTTACACGGCCCGCGTTTGTCCTCTATTGCTGTGACGGTGTTAGTTAAATCGGTCTTAAAAAAGCGTGTAAACGGGTCGGAAAATAGTTCCTACGGGCACAATACGATGCTTACACAGCGCATTACATGCAGGTTAACTAGAATGGTTTTAGTAATTCGAGAATAACGAATGCCGTATAAACGTAGTTAATAATTCAAATAATTCAAGAAGGTAAACCTTATAAATCAAATAATTCAAATACTTTAAATAGTTTAAATAATCCACGAATTTATTATTTTTATTATTTATATTTTACTGGTTACGAGCAATACAAAATATTCGCTGAGTTATCTACCGATCGTCTTTCATAGATTAGGGTTTTTGTAAATTCTAATTATAACGTCGATTCGTTTATCGTTTATCGTTGAGAAAAGTTTGAAATTCGACGGGTGCGATCGATAAACTCATTATGACTTATCAAAAAATATATTTGTACGTCTGCGGGCAGCCCGTATACCGTATGCAGGGTGCAAGGGTCATACAAATGAGACGTTCCTTGTCCGATATTGCGTTGTCGAATATTGCTCTACTTAAATATATTTTTCATTTTATTTATTTAAATTATTTCCTTAATTTTATTCATTTTGTTTACTTTATTAATTTCATTACTGTCTTTTTACTGATATTCTAACTTCACTAAATTCGGTGAAAAAAATTGAGTTATTTTTTTTCAAAGAAAAAAGTGGTCGATTGGTTGTCGTAAGCAAAATAAATGTTACTAACGCGTTTAACTTAATAACGGCTTAATTGACGATACTTTTAGAATACATCTTTCTTAAAGAACGTATAATTCTCTACAAATGAGGTCCTTTGCACATACTGTGTAGGCATGACCGTTTTCGATTAAATAAATAGTTAACTTCTGTTGCAGTCTGCCTCGAAGCGAAGTCGTTCTCAAACATTTTCACGTATAATACACGCGTAACAATTGGTCGTGCGGTATAATCGTATAGGACCTTTTTTGTATAACACAAAATGCTGTGCAGTAAAGGTCTATAGTATTTTTCTCGTGAGTCTGGCCAAATAGAAAAAAATTGAGTATTTTATCGTATAGTGGAGCACTTTTGAGTGCTTTGCTTCCAATGACTCCATCAAAGGAAATTAATAATTAATTCTCTCGAAAACGGGCATGCCCAAGAATAATATGCACAAGAATTGTTTCTTACAGAATCTTAAGCAACATTTATTGTGTTCATAAGGATTGAACAGAGTGATAAATAATAATCTTGATAATAATAATCCAAAACGTGAAAATATTTTGACAACTTTTCTTTGTGCGTGCGTATTTGAGAGTTCAAGTGGCCCACGTGTATACAGTTCTTATCAATATTCGATAAAACGCTGGAATTCATTTCCGACATATTTAGCTCTGTAAATCGTCGTTCGCTGATGAGCTCCAGCTGACTCGAGATACATTAAGAAAACATGCCAGTAATGTGAACTTTGATAATTTTGGCAGTCAAGGTTCACATAAAGGTCATCGACTTCAATGATGCTCGAATGGAAGGAACGATTTTTCAAAATGTATACAAAATTTGATACATTTTCGATGATTATATTTTTTTTAAATTTACTCGAGCAGTAAAAAAAATCTTGAATTTGCAACGAGCTATTTCAATATTTCGCGTTAAAAGGTCTTTTTTAAATTTTTTTTAAATTGAAAATTGATCTGCTGCTATATTGACGGAGGTTGTTTCCAGTCCTATCAACCCAGCTGAATGTAATACCAAGCTTACCAATACTTCCGACAGACGTCGCTACCATGTACTTTATAGGAGAAGTTTCAAAGTTCTCCGTTACAAGTCATAATCCTTCCACTTGATATATTTTTTTTTTTTTTTTTAATTTGACGAACAAAAAAAATATATTTTTGGGAGCAATTTTTTTCTCCGACAAAAAATTACACTGAGCGAGTTAAAAAATGGACATCTTTTTTCTTTTTTGCATTTCGACATAAAACAAAGGTGATTGACTAAAATGGCTGTAATTTTTCTGTCTGATGAAACGATTCCACTTGAAGCTCATTCTCTTCGTAATCGCTCACCATTCGACTCGTATGTTGTTTTTCGGTTCGTTAGGCGATGATAAAACTAAAGTTTGTCAAAAAATATTAAGCTACATAACCGAAGTTAACGGATTTTTTTTCGATTTTGTTTTCGGCAGGTTTAGAAGTGCGATGGTCTCGTGGCCACAAGAACTAAATATATATGGGATCAAATCGAACGGAATTTTTGAATAATTAATTTTGCATTTGTCGAAGGATGAGCGAAAATGAGAAAACTTTTTTGTCGTCTTATATCACGATTCTTAATTTCGTCGAGCCATCACAAAAATGAACACTATAGAAATCAAGCCGAGTTTTCAATACATTAAATAAATTTCGATAAGTTGCTTATATATATATATATATATATATATATATATATATATATATATATATATATATACATAATATATAATATATATATATATTAACTATGAAAATCCAGGCGATTTCAAAAAGGATATTTGATGTAAAAATATTTAGTCACCATTGGATTACGATCGAGCTACTCTATTGACAATGAGTTACTATTGAGTTAACATGGCGTAGCGTTTGAGTTACTTAGTTAAACTTGGGATTAAATTAGCATTTATATTGCATTTTGGCATTTTCTATTGATTTATTATTAAGAATGCGAAATATTCACGTGTTTATTTTTTTTTTCAAAAACATGAGCTACAATAAGCTGCTAATGGACATCTATATACATGTATCTGATGTAGACATGAGTCTGGAGCTTTTTACTGTCCGGCCAATCCGACAATAGGCGTCATTCGGTCCAATCAGCACATCCTCATTGGGCATCAGAGAGTAGCATTGATATACATACATGTGTTATACATATCTATAGTATAGTATATAAGTTTACTGGTGCTAATTCTCATCCCTATCGTCATGTATGGTGGGACGATTGTTTCGCGAATTTGTCGTTATAAACAGAGACATCGAGACGATACATAAAGTTCCATATCATTCCCTCACATATGGCATACTCTGCAATATCCTTTTCTCACCAATACGCCTATATACACTAAATCCGTTAGAGTTTAAGGTAAAAGGATTTTTCAAGTCGAAAATAGAAAATTGCAGAAATTTTATAGAATTGTATTTTATTTATGATTTGTTATAATTTATCATTCACCTATCCCTGCTCATTTCTTCATGATTCGAGTTGTTTTTTTTTTTATGTCGTGCATTGAAATTTTAGGAAGCAATTTTGAGCAGCACCAGCATCATCATTTGACACCATGATCAGTACTTTTAGACTCATTTAATAAGTTTTGGACTCAAGTCGGGTTAATCATTGCATTTTACTCACTTTTGAGGTGTTGAATAAAGAAATTCATTGATAAACAGAGGCCAACTAACCTTAATAGTTCTGTATATGTATCGGATCACCTTTAACAGTTCTCTGTATCGAAACGCCCCAAATAGTCTGCTATGTCAGACCATTGAGGCTGGTCTTGCCAAGTTTGAGGTTTTTTTTATTGAAAAATATTAATAAACAACGAAGTTATCATTATTTAAACAAAGTCCGTTGTATCGGACCATTCCCAATACTCATTATTTAAACAAAGTCCGTTATATCGGACCATCCTCAATGGTACGTTATATCGGACCATCCTCAATAGTCCGTTATATCGGACCAGCCTCGATAGTCCGTTATATTGGACCAGCCTCGATAGTCCGTTATATTGGACCAGCCTCGATAGTCCGTTATATCGGACCAGCCTCGATACGCCGTTAAATTGGACCAGGCTCGAGAGTCCCCTATATCGTACTAGCCCAGATAGTCCCGGTTATCGTATTACCGCTAAGAGTCTCCTATATCGACAATCCCTTCCATCGGATTATCGCGATACTTCGCTATATCGGAATATCCACAATAGTTACATCGAAACACTCGCAAGTTTCCTCTATATCGGATTACATCCAATAGTCCCCCGATATCAGAGCACCCTTAATAGTCCTCTATATCAGAATACCCCTAATAGTCACCTGCACCATATTAGGACAACAATAGTGCCAATAATCCGCTATGTCATATCGTAGCGTTTCGACACACTCCCGATAGTCCGCTCTATCGGACCACCTTCGATAAACGCCTATATTGAGCTGCCTCCGAGGATTCCCTAATATAGATCCATCGTCAGTTGTCTCCTATATCAAAACACCCTTAATAGCCTTTCTGATACCCTGCGAGAACACCCTGATAATCAACAACTCTCGATAAAAAATCATAAAATCACTAAAGCAAATAATTGTATGAAAACATTTAGTCTTTAAGGGATCTGCATAAGCATCGGGCTCAAAAAATAGGTCGATTTGCAATATTTTTTTATTACTTGAGTATGTATTAGGATGACAGGGTCAGGATTTTTCACATTGATACATAGTCTTGCCAAGTTTGAGATTTTTTTTATTGAAAAATATTAATAAACAATGAATTTATCATTATTCAAACAACGTGTAAGTTATTTAAACGGTATAATTCGTATCTCAAAATGTATTCGTCCGATTCACTTCGCATTCGGACAGAACATAGTTTATAACATTTTCTATCGTATCACAGGATACTTTTTTGAAACTTTGTAAATTACGAAAATGGCAAGCTGTAGAAAAAAAAGTGCGATTTCCGACGAAAAAAAAAACAACTTTAATCATTTGTTATTAACAAATAGATGAGGATATCAAAAAACCGTCCGATCGTACGATAGAAAATGTTATAAACTATGCTCTGTCCAAATTTGAAGTGAATCGGACGAATAGATTTTGAGACACGACTTACACTGTTCAAATATTTTACACTTTGTTTAAATAATAATAACTTCATTGTTTATCGATATTTTTCAATTTAAAAAAATTCAAACTTGGCACGACTATGTATTAATTGTGGGTAAAATCGCAACGTCGTCATTCTAATACTCGCATCAGAAAAAAATATTGAAAATCGAACTGTTTTTTGGGCCTCAAACTTATGCACATCCCTTAACACACATGTCGTTCACATGTGACTACAGTTAAATAAATCCTAAAAGCTTTTACATAGTCCAATATACTCTTCGTATTATGGCAAACGTCGGGCGTAACAATAAACGGCGTCGTCTGCTCTTGGACTACTTTCACTTTGTCCAATCAGCTTACGTATTGCTTCGAAACTTCGGGATACTTCGTTGAACTTCGTAAATCCTCGATAAACTTCGTTGAAATTCGTCACAGATCGGAGTCGACCCCTCCCTCAGCTTCCCGGCGACTGCTCCTGACGATTCATCGGTCGGTCGGGCAGGGGGGGGGGGGGTAAATCTACCAACATATCCGAGCAAAATGCCAAGCTCCATGCTCGGAATTGCCGGTGACGTGACGACATGACGTGGTGCGTCGGGAAGCTTCCGCTCGATTTCCGGCCGTTGTCAGCACACACGTCTGTCTGCCGATAAATGCGATAAATTATCAAGCATTTTCTCAACCCTCCTCTTACCCTTTAGCCTCGATTCTAGAAATTCACTCAATAAGGGGAATTACGTGGTTGAGTTTTTCATTTATTTGCGTTTACAAAGTATTTTTCAAATAAAGCAAAATATCGTTATAAGAAAGAAGGGTGGGGGTCGGGCTCGATTCCTCGAAATATTTAAAAAAAAAACCGTTATATGCTTCCCACAGACCTCACATAAAGTTAATCTTTCAACCTCTACGATTATCGCAATAATTATAAACGATATCCAAAAGGCGTGTTCGAGAGATAACCTCGTCTCGAGATGAATCGGCAAGAATTATGGTGAGATCTCTGTGCTCTCAGGAAGACTCGAGCATTTTTCAAATAATTGGTAGAATCTCTCGAACAGTTCCTCGATTCATCGGATGCATCAACGACGACGAAGCCGTTGCTCACTAGATAGCCCGAAAGAGGGTCATTGAAGCCCGCATATTTTATAGAGCCTTCGAGCCTTGGTACATATCTATATTATCTGTATATCTATATTATATGTTGGTTCACAGGATGGTATGTTTGCCTCATGCAGTTCGACATTATGATCGGCTCGGATAATATTGATGAAGCTATTCAATGATGCCGAAATAAATGTCGCATATGGAAAAAAGAAAGGATGAATTATTTTCTTCTTCACAATCTTTTGCGGTGATTCATATATAATGTTGGGTTCAGATGTTTATAGTTGTAACTGGGTGATGTATCGAGTGGGAAACAGAATTTAGTGGCAATAATTGCGTCACGATCGAAGATCTTGCTAATAATGTTCGTGTGATCGAATCATGGACCCCTTGTCAAAATTTTTTTAGTTATTGACGCTGTCGCCAGAGGGCGCAGGTGTACAAAAAAGACTTTAATTATCCACGCTGTCGCGAAAGGACGCAGCTAAGCCGACTTTAGTTATTGACACTGTCGCCAGAGGGTGCAGGTAAACAGACTTTAATTACTGACGCTGTCACCAAGAGACAAACCAAAAGATTGTAGTTAATCACGCTATCACCACGGGACACAGACAATAAAAAATACTTTAGTAGCAACGGTGCCACTATGGGTGCCAGTAATCTCAAATGCTTTATTTCTCTGACAAACTTATTTACGTGATGCCATCTCGAATGCTCAAGTATCGAACCACGATATTTTCCACCTCGACCATCCCATGCAGACTTCTCAATTCGTTTATTTTTTCAGTTGGACTTATAATCTCAATGAAACATTTTTCCAGCAAACGAACATGACAATTCTTTGAAAGAAACGTGATTGCTTCGAGCCTAAAGCATTAAGTGTAAGCTCTACGCTATTAAAAGCTGTTTAAGCACAAAAGCTACTCTACACAGACACACGATTCAGTGCCGTAAAGACTCAATAGCAGACTTTAACCCATCCTGGACATCTCGTTAGGAACCCGCAGCCTTTCGTCGCTTCATTCACATTTCTTTGGTGTCCACAATATATATATATATATATATATATATATATATAGGTAGTTGCGTAGAGTCCGCGTGTGTGTACAATTGCGAGTTCAGTCGCTCCCACGACTCTTTCGAAGTCATTAATTCCCCGGTACTTCGCCGCGCCGGGGATGTAATTAATTTCCAAGCGAGCGTTGAAGAAAAAAAAGAGAAGAGGAGACGAATGTAACCCAGAGAGATCAACGGTGGTGTCTCTCCGCTTCTGGTTTGTTTCTGTTTCTCGTCTCACGCGACGCGTGCTCTTCGTGAATGAGTATGAGAAGTTATGACAAAGTTTTTCATACTTCTAGCAGCTTTAACAGCATGTTATGAATGCATGCATGCGATTTACACACCGCAAATCTTTAATTTATCGTACCTGCTGGAGAGAATTAATCGAAATTTCTTCTCAAAGTTAACCTTTCATCTAATAACTATTCCGTTTAATCAACTGCCCTTTAGTAAACCGTTTCCCGTAAGTAATGACTCCGATTTCCTCCATTTAAAGTCAGGCGAATTTCTTTAAGTCGTCCCCTTTCCCCTATCAAAAAACCATCCCTAATTTAAAAATTATCCCATTTCTACACTTTCCCGCTAGGGAGCAGCATGCATGCTGTCGAACCCCCGCATCAAAGGATTTAGAAGGGAAAGTTTAGCTTTAGGAAAAGGTCTCGTAATTTACAATCACCTTACTTTATTTCAACGTATTTACATGTAGCTAGTGAAAAGTAATCTTCTTAAAAAGGAAGAAAATCAAAATCCCTAAGTGCCATAACACTCATCCCTTCTGATTGTTCATTTGCTCGTTTTGAGCGGCCTCTCTGGCTCTCCTTAGTGCTGCCAACTCAACGGCTGACAGACGTCCGTGACGTTCGAAGAAAAATATAACGGAATTCAAGGCTTCAACGGCTTCCATAGGCGACATAACCTTCTCGTCGATCATTCTCTTCTGTTTCTGCTCCTCAGCCTCAATAAGATTTATTATCTTTCCTTTGTGTCCTCGTCCTGTTCTGTCCAAGTCCCTTACCCAAGCTTCGGCCAGTTTTTCCGTGATCTTCTCATCACCGACAATCTTACGCAGCAGCTTGAGAATTACATTCTCCTCGGGTGGCTCCTCGAGCGCCAACGGATCTGACTCGAGTGGCTCCACTAGCGGAAAAACATTGCACCAACTGTCGACAATAGTCTGTTGCGTAACGTCTATCCAAGCTGCATCGAGTCGAAAAATGATGTCCTTCATACCCAAATTCTTGATGTACTGTATGGGATCATGACCCTTGTCCTGTGCATCTGACAATGATTCCAACAGCCCAAGTCTGTAGCGTTTCTTGAGATCCTCTGTGACTTTGTGCTTCTCTGTGATTACCCTCAAGTTCACGTCGGGTGGCACAAGCATCGTTCGCACTCCACCTATGGCCAAATCAGGCGAGCACGGATCCGTATCATCCAGCAGAAGAAGAGCCTTAGCCGTCATCTTCTTGGAGTTCATGAATCTCGAGACACTAGGAGCAAATTCGTTAACGAACCAATCGCCGAATATCTGCGAATTCATTATGGCACTCTCCTGATGAGCGTAACATATCGGAATTGCTAATTGTTGAACATTCTTGAGACCACGCGGTTGGGCAGATTTCCCGATCACCAGGAGACGAAGTTTCAGGGTTGAGTCAACGTTTGAACAAGTCATTACGGTTACGCGATCGTGTATCGTCGTTGTCCATCCAGGCCGACCCGGTTTTATCGTTCTGATTGGCAGTAATTTTGAATTTAGGGTTGTGATCGCAACGTTAAAGATCTGACTGGAATTTAGATCCATTTCCGCCTGGAGCAACCTTGAAAATTTTTCCTCTGACGTGACGGGTGCTGGCTCGATTGGTTGTGGTTTGTCTTCCACGGGCACGGGACTACCGATGTAACGAGTTTTCCAACGACTCAGCCAACCATCGCTGGCGTTAAAGCGCGGGTCACCACCCATTCTTTTGTTGAATTCTGTCGCTTTCCCTGTGTTTGGGAATGAAAAATCATTCATGGAAATAAGAGATGATTTTGCGATTCCCGAGGGTACCGGAAAATAAATAAATTACGATCAGCAATTTCGGCAAAGAAGACGTCAAAGTTTTTGTATTAAAAAAAAACGAAATTCATGCATTACATCGTTAACTGCAGAGCCGAGTGTATTAAAATATATATATACAATCGAGTTTGCAAACTGCCAAGTAGCCACGAAGAAACTGACCTCACTCCAATGCGTCCAATGTAGGTATATTTTAGTACGCTGTGGTCAGTTTTTTCGTGGCCACTTGGTAGCTTGGCTACATATCATATCATCTTCTTAACAGTTTTCCGATTGGAACAACTATTCGATACCACACTGCAACGAAGGAGCACTTATCCGAATGACAGAATCCCGACAAGCCTAGAATCCCGACGTAGACAATATCCCTAATAGAAAATATCACGATTTTTCAATTTGTGCGAGTGCGAGAATATTCCGAAAATCAGTCTCCCATACGAACCACCTCTCGATGGTGATATTTTCACGAATGAACAGAATCCCGAAATTCAGAATAACCGAAGGTAAACATCCCGACGACGTCGTTTCCCAGTTGATGTACATCACGAATGTACAACCAATCAGGAAACAATGACGTTGTGACGTCGTTACTCGATTGGTCGGCATTCATCGTACATTCTTGATATATTCAATCGGGAAACGACGATTTCGGAATATTTTACTATTGGGTATTCTGTTCATTCGTGAAAATACCACCATCGAGAGGTGGTTCGTATGGGAGACTGATTTTCGGAATATTGTCGCGCTCGCACAAATTGAAAAATCGTGATACTGTCTTTCGGGACATTGTCTACGTCGGAATTATAGTCTAGTCGGGATTCCGTTATTCGTATAAATGCTCATTCGTTCCAGTATGGTACCGGATAGTTGTTGCAATTGGAAAACTGTTAAGAACTTGATGTGATACGTAGCCGATCTTTTGTGCAAGAATATTCATCTTTCAGACAACTAGTGCTCACGAAGAATGACCCCCCCCCCCCCCCCCGGCCCCTCACAGCTCAAAATTTCTACACACGTGAAACATTTCGCGCAATGAGACGCTTACGCTCAGAGGTTAAACTCTGGTTGCCCTACGTCAAAACTATATTTAGAAAAATGAACCAGCTTTGAACTACGTTGATAGAAACGGACGTTATATAGTTTTGTGCTCCCTTGCAGATGATACGGGTACGCGTCCAACCGATGGCGCTGACGAACGAATCACCCATCGCGCAAGTCAACCAGGAATCAATGAAGAATTATATTTTATATGATAATAAATTATCATTCTTATGATTTGAAGATACTTCGCGAAATATCCGTCATTTTATGAGCGATCAAAGATGGCGTTCCGATTGTTTAAAATGCTCTCGGTATATATCGATTCTCGAATAATTCAAGATGGACGCTGCCCCAAGATCCGATAAGTAACCTCCAAAAAGCTCGTGGGGTCTCGACTTGTCGTTTATTCGACCGAATTATAAAAATAATGATAGAAGAAAGAAAAATTATCTTGCCTTTCAGAATGACGCCTGTAATCGGAATGCCCTGAGCCCTTTGTTTTTCGTACCAGGCATAAACAGCCTCGTCCAATTGTGGATTAGCGCCAGTCCGCGCTCTCTTGCGATTTTCGATGTCAAATTTTTGCAGATCATCCTTGCTGTGCCGCCATCTTCTAATGGTACCAGGCGAAAGACCGATTTCACTGGCAATCTTTTTAGCCGACTCCCCGTTGTTCAAACGCTCAATATGCTTAAGCTTGTCGTGCATCGACACATGTAAGCATCGCCTTTTTCCATCGTCCGTCTTGCTCTGAGCGCTATTTTCGTTCCATGAATCAATATCGACGATCAACGTCGGTTGCAACGCCATTGTAGCTCGAAGTACACCCTCGACCAACGAGAAATTGTTTATGTGAAAAGGGATATAAATGTGTGATATAAACACGACCCCTGTGTCTCGTCGCGCAAGGCAGATATCGATCGATAGCCGAGGTCAAGTTTTGGTCGACGCGCAGTTAACGGGAGTCCGACAAACGGCGTCAGCTTACATTTCTAGGTTAGGTCGGAGGAAAAAACGAAGCCGGAATGAGGGACTATTTTTTTAGTCACGGCGTATGTGAACGAAGAGAGAAAGAACGCGGCGTAAGGCACCTGTTAACGGTTTGTGTGGAAAAGTGGCGGGATCACAGGAAGGGGAAGATAGCGCTAGCGTCGCCGTCGCAAGAGCAGCCGCCGCGAAAGCGAGAGGAAGGGGGAGAAGCGAAAGTGATATGGCAAGAGAGGGAACGAGGAAAGTATGGTAGGGAGCAGCAAGGTCTGTAATGGGAAAAGTGGGGATAAAGAGTGGGGCGTGGCACTGACAGCCACCGCCACCTGGTGGCGAACGCTGTCTGAGTCCGGCGGCTTCGGTCGGTTGCGGGGTTCGACAGGACGGAAGAAGCGTTGCTATGGAAACCCTGGCAACGACGTCGCACACGCGGCGTCGTCAACCAAGGAACGGACGATCGCCTCGCGTCGGTTTCGGGTGTGTCTGGCAAAGGCGCGGCGCACACTCACCGGCCGGTTCGGCGTCAAGCGTCAAGCCGGCCGGCGAGAGAACTCTACAAAATTTGGCGCTTCACGCGCACAACGCCCTTTTCAAACTAGCAGAAAAAAATAAAAATTCTCTCATCTGATGCAAAAATTCAATGTAATATCTACCTGAAATTAAGGAGACACGGTGTGACATGATCGAAGATAGCATCGTGATTCTTCAATTTTTTTACGATGCGGAGAGCTGCGAGTAGATATTGTAAATGTTGCCATGAGCGACCCGATTTTTTCGAAGTTTGGATCAATACCACTCGTAGACTTGGCTAAAGACGCCATTATGAATTTAAGATTTTTTTTCGGTTTTGTCGAAATATAAGAGGATTTTTGTTTTTAATCAGGCATGGAATTTCGATTTTGGCAACGTTGGATCAATATTATATTCGCCAAGTTGGCTAACAGACCTCCAATGTGAAAAAATTGAGAAATTTCAACCGATTTCTCAATTTGTAATTCACTCACACAGTTTGGGGGTTAGAATAATTATTCATATCCTCGATAATTGGAATTTCATATAGAATTTAATTTCATCTTCATTCGTACTCAAAACAGGCTTGCTATTTTTTCGTTTTGCCTGATAATCTTCATTATATTCAGTTTGGAGTTTATGTACTCCGTTTTTTTGCCGTTTCGTCCGAAAATACATAAGTGTGTCTCTTTCACGATCTTTCGTAAAGTTTTGGCATGATCATGTTCGGATGAGGTATAATCGAGATTGTAAACGAAGCATTTGCACGAGAGTTCGAGCACATACACCGCGAAAAAGGAAGACGAGTGAGAGAAGGAGAACAAGAGGGAAGAAGGGGGGCAGTCGAGAGGGACAAAGGATCTCACACTGGGGACGGATCAGCGCTTCGAGCAAGGTTATACGTTATATATATACCAGTTATATACATCATATTGTCGACACAAGACGAACCAATGATGAAGGATATTTTTCCCAACATTCAAAGCATATCTTAGAAGCTCAAAATATAAAGATTGTCCATAATCGAATTGGCAAAATTTCATTCGACGGTAGCCGTGTGACGTTGAAGTAATGAAAAGAAATAAATGAGGCAGAGAGTGAGAAAGGACAGCGATTGCGATGGTGAGCTGTCGAGGGAGGGGCAAGTTTCGGTTCCGTCCGGCAGGACTCGGCGTAGCGTTTCTCCCCACCCCTCTCGCGCTTATTGCCCTGAGCATCATACGTGCTCACTCTTAACTCACTTTCTCTCTCTCTCTCTCATTCTTCCCCCACTAATTCTGTCTTTCTCGCGCTCGTTGCTCCAACGGGGCACACCAGTCGAGGGAGAATCGCACGCGCAGTCGGAGCAAAATTTCT
Organism: Dyspetes luteomarginatus; assembly: GCA_963669185.1. NCBI lineage: Eukaryota > Metazoa > Arthropoda > Insecta > Hymenoptera > Ichneumonidae > Dyspetes > Dyspetes luteomarginatus. Next base: position 9,251,486 of record OY769906.1, read on the forward strand.
CCACCGAGTTTCTGTGAGTTGTGTAGAGTTTAGAGGGACGCGAACCGCGCGACAGAGAGGACGTAGGAAAAGAAAAAAAAAGAGAAACTTACTCGCAAGTACCAGAATCATATTTTTATTGTCGAAAATCCTTCTTAAGAAAAGATAATAAATTTCGTTGACGGAAAGTTGACCGAATTACCACGAAGTGTAGCCAAAGTATTCTTGACGAACGTGAATAAAAGAAAAAACGTCGCATTTGTCAAAAAAAATTGAATTTGGCACTTTACAAACGGAAGGACTAATAAAACGTTTACGAGCTGTGAATATTCAAGTTGAACAGAGATCGAGAAATAGAGAGTTTTATATAGAATATATATATTAAAGAGGGAAAATAAAAAATAATGGCGGAAGAAAAGAACGAAACTAGTACAGTCGCAGAGGGCGAGAAAACTCCACAGGATGCCGGCACACCACCGAAAAATAACGAGGAAGATGATGCTACGACCAAGGAAATAATCAAGGAAACTTCAGGTGTCGATGAGAAGGAGAAGAAGATTGAGGAAAATGGTGACAGCGAGAAACCGAAGGAGAATGGCGAGGAGAAAATAACACCCGAACCCAAGGACATGCGTGCTATCGTACTCAATGGTTTTGGCGGACTCAAGAGTGTCAAGGCATTGAGAAAACCCGAACCTCAGCTTGGCGAGGGTGAAGTACTCATCAGAGTCAAAGCATGGTGAGTTTATTGTTATTATTGTGATAAGTTTTTTTTTCATGGCTATGAATTTTCGGAGCATTAATTGTTTCTAAATGTATTTGTAGTGCATTATTATTATTATTATTATTATTATTATTTTATATCTTAAAAAAAATCTTTGATCTTGGACGATATTTGTGGAAGTTTGATTGTTTCAAATTGTTGTAACGTTATTAAGTTGTGAAGTCAGGGCTGTTTCTCGAAGCTTCGGATGTAGATACAAAATTGCCAGATTCGGGCTACGGCAAAATGAAAGTTGCCATAATCGAGGCGGGGTAAATTGATGTTGCCAAAATGGAGGATTAGAAAATCAAAGTTGCTAAAATTAAATTGGAGAAAGTACGATTAAGAAAATCGTGCTTGATAGAATGAATTTTGTTGAAATTTAGGTTAAAAAAAAGGAAAAACGGAAATTGCCAAAATCGCTATGTCAAGAGTGAAAAATGCCAAAATCGAAATTGAGAATATTGAAATTATTCACATGACGGTTAATAGTCGAAATTGTCAATATCGGGGTTGAGCAAGTCGAAATTGCCAACATCGAGGTTGAAAAAATTAAACTTTCGGAAATCGAAATTGTCAGAATGAAAATTTCCAAAATGGAAGTAATAAAATGAATCCTAACAAAAATTCATAATTTCTGCGCATCTTCTCATACAAAGTAACAATCTACATACGTAAAATCCGCGCAATAATTTATTTTCGTTGAAATTAACGAAATTCGTTCTTTTTTTGTTATGCGATGATTAAAATTTCGATACTCTGACAATTGTTAAATTTTTAAAATTGTTAATTTCGAATTAGTAATTTTGTTTTAGTGCTGATGGAGATATAAAGTATGAAAAAAGGCTTCGTTATACGATCCTTTGTGGCTTCGTTGTCTGCCTTGAATTGCTCTCTCTACTATATACGTACAATGTATAGATATAGGGATATATTATATGGTTTGCATGTGCGTCGATTTTTTTTTTCGCCAAAAGAGGTTCTTCCAACGACTAACGAGGATTCGGGAGTCTCTCTCGAGGCGCTTCGACCGCGGGGAGAGGCCCTGACATATATATAGTAGACAGTGCGTCGTATCGAAGCAGGGACGAGGAACGAAAAAGCGAGTGAAATGAGGCGCGACGAAAGTCTTCCCAATCTTGTCAATATATATATATAATGTCTCGATATTTCCTGTACTCAATTCTCTTGCAACAAGTTTTCTCAATTTTTTTTATTTTAATTATGGACCAATTTTTTTACTCGCCATTTGCATATAGTACTTTAAAATTTGCAAAAATTCAAATACATCGTGAAACAGCGAAATTCGAAAAAAAATATTTTCAGTTGTGTATGTGACTAGAGGGGGTTACTTCTAGCTTGCGGTTGTCGCAAAATAAACAAGTGCGAAATCTTTACATTTTTAACGATCGCTTTGAATATTCGTGAGAAATTCGGAGCGATCTAAAGTTGATCGAAATTTGATCGATCGCGAAGGGTTTTTGAACGTAAAAAATGAAAATTTGAATTTACTTAAACATAAAAACGCCGAAATTTTAAAGTGCGATAATTGCTCTTCTATTTGATTAATTTAGGCCGATAAGCAGGTTTTTAAAAATGTTACAGGTACACTCAGAGAATGCTAATTGCTTCATTCCGATATCTAAATTTTCCCATTCACGAGAGACTTTTGAAAATTGACGAAAAATTGAATCAACAAAAAAACAACTGTATGCCAATTTTTCTGAAAATCCCGAAAAATCGATTCATAAAGAAATTAAAAACAAAATCGATCATCTTCAGAAAATTTAAGATTATGATTTTCTTTTTTCCTCAAAGATTTTATATTTTTTATACATTAATTTTTATATTTTTAATACATAAATACAAAAAAAAAAATTTGTCGTTAATAATTCTGAAAGATTCACGTTCAAAGCGAAAGTACGGAGGCCGTTGACTGTTCTTCTCGTATACATATGTACATACACACACACACTCACTGACATTTATATATATAGATACATGAAATTTACAGTCCAAATAGGTGTAAATGTCAGCTGTACACCACAAGTTCAGGCTGGCTCGCCAAAATTTTTATTTTTATTTATTCTCAATGTCATTGGCACTGGCGGTTCTGCAAAGTTTCTCTTTCTCTCATTTTCTCCATTCGTTCTTCTCTCGCTCTATCTGTGATTCTCGACGCTCGCAACCGATATTTTATCTTTTTTTTTTTGTTTTGTTTTTCTTCATCCGTCTCGGCTCCAAATAGAAAAAAAAATTACAAATTTTACGATTGTCGCGAATATCGCTGGCTAAGCTGTTTGTTGATGTTTTCTTTTCTCGAAGGAGAATTAATTCTACGTGACAAAAACAATTGAAACTCCATAAGTTTTGTCAGTTTATTCCAGAATTATTTAAATCGAGCCCTGGAATGGAAATTTCACGAATTTGTCGTCGTATATTTGTGCATGCACGTGTTTGTTTTACAAAATTTATTTGTTTCATAAAATAGTATATTTATCGTACATTTTGCAATATTTGATGGATGAAAAAATATGTGCCCAGCCAAATTGGGTTCAATTTTATTCATAATTACGATCATGTTTCCTTATTCACAAATTTCGTTTGTTAATGAATAAATAAATAAAAATGAGATGTATACTTAATTAATTTATTAATAATTATTTTATGAATAATCGTCAATTATTCATGTCAATAATACATGCTTATTGAATTTATTTCATTATTTATTGTTTACATAATGGCTTTTTTTCGCATCGATTTTATGCCATAGAAATTAATGGTAGAATTACGACGTTAAAATATTGAAAATTCCGTGAAGTTTTTGCGCAGCTAGGATATCGCGTTTCCGGTGCGTTTCGTAACGTTATCGGTGCGTAACTCCAGAGCTCCGGTTGCATTATCATCCGACTCCAAACAATCGATGAATCAACAAGTCCCGCCATCTTTTTTTTTTCTCGTTTCTCGCTCTCCTCATTTTACTCGATAAATGTAAAAATAAATCAATGGCCAAAAAAGGTGAAAGGAAATAAATAAATCAATGACAAAATTAATTAGTTCATTAGTAGCAGTAGTAGCTGAGTCAAAAAATTTAAATGGGATCTCTGAGACCCTGAAAAAAATTATATTCCTCACAATCTGCATAAAAATGACAAAAACAAAAAAGAATCGACGGGGGTCTCAGACCCTACCGACAAGAAACAAACTTTTCTCCGCACCCTCGATAATTTCGCCATAGACCTCGGACATTTGCATTTTGAATGGCACATAGAGAGAGAGAGAGAGAGAGAGAGAGAGAGAGAGAGAGAGAGAGAGAAGCCGACTAGTGTAATCGTGAGCAAAACGCATCGCAGAATTTTTTTACGCGTGACTCACGATTCATAAAAGTCCTCTGATGGCATTGATGAGAAAATAGGCTCCCCGGGACTTTCCGCTCACTCTATCCTCGATTCAAGGGCGGCGAAGACCATAGAAAAAAAAAGAATTTTATAATACGCCTATGGGTATTATGCTCTCACGAACAATTTGACTGGAGTGTTGGCTGTTTGTGTGCTCCCTTGGCCCCTGGCTCGAGTAGATCGGCCTAGGGACACGGATTAAGTTGTCGCCGCGTCTCACTTGATCCTTCTCACTATAACTGAACTACATATGTATATTCCATACCACGAAAATGGAAATAACCGTATTATATATATATATATATATATATATATATATATATATATATATGTATGTAAAAGTTAAGATGAGAAAAGGAAAATAGTGCCCCTATCGTCTTTCAGACTCTCGCCAAGCCCATTTTCGTTTCCTTGAATAACTCAAAAGTGGAAATTTGACCTGAAGAATTTTCATACCCGAAATCTATTTGTCCTTATTTCTCTTTCATTCCTCGGGCACTTGACGAACATTTCGAAGAAATAGAAAATTTTACGATCTGGAAACATCGATAATAAAATATTCGTTCTTTTACATGTTTTTAGTTGATATATTTCGAATTGATACGTATATATAAAGACTGCTTGTTATATGAAACATGTGGTATGATATTAGTTAAAATATCATGGCAGATATCGAGTAATGATATCGCAATTCTAATGAATATTTGGGAATTTATGATGTATCATAAATTATGTGTCTAGTTTACTATTTTGTATTTCGAGTATGATGTAGCACATTCAAGATATCGAAAATATTATGATAATGGTGGTAAATATTACACGATGATATAGCATTTAATTACAAGTAAATTAATTATTATACATTATTATACGAATATTTTACGCGTATGTATGAAGGATGTATGTTATCAATAATGATATACAATATATCATGCGCTACATGAGACATATATATATATATATTAAATGACAATTAGCATGAAATATAATAATCATTTGGTAATATTTTCGTCGATAATTTCAATTTCTTGCTAGTCCTGTTAAAAAAAAAAGAAATGACAAATCGATACTCGAAATGCGAAATATTTAGATCGAAATATTGAGGCCGGTATTCGTGGCCAATCGGACGTTCACGCGCCAATTTCAAATCAATGTTCTTTGTATTACAAGAAACTTGTGATCTATCCTACATAACCCAAAATCAAGAAGCGCTAATGAAGCGATTCGTGATTATATTTGTGTGTTTCGTTGCACGCGTAATTACGCACAAGGTCGAAGAATAAACAATAAAATGCCCGTGTCATATAATACTGCATATAATGAGGTTATATCGCGCTCGGCTGTCTTCGATGATGGCCGAGAGAACAGTTGATAATGTAGGTAAGCGCGCGTATTTCAAATACGATAATACCAAATTTATGAGAAATTACGATTTTATAAGCGAAAAAGCGAACCAAGCTGACGCGAAATTCCATGGTTCATGTCATGTCTTTTAATGACATTTTTTTCGATTACCAAATTGATGTAAAAAGTTTTTTTTTCGCGCTTAATCAATATCAATAAATGTTCAATTTTGCAGCGCGGGCAAACAGACGAGCGCGTGCGGTGTTCTTAGTAATATTATAAACATAAACTAAATGCATACGAACTCTTAGTAAAAAAAAATCCCCAGTATACTCGTTTATGCTTCTTTTTTTTTTCACGAGCATGGAGTGTATCAATAATCACGAGCTCCTCGCGTTCGGGCGCGATAACAATTTTTTTTTCTTCATTTTCTCCATTCGTGGAGGTCAGCTAAAGAGGGCAACCGGAAAAGACAAGAGACAATGGCTGCCTTCACGTTAGCGTCCTCGTCGACTTGTTATTTCATGCATTTCGTTGAGAATCCTCGTAAAACTGAATTTACGATAAATTTAATGGGAAAGGAATTTTGAGACGATAAAAGAAAATGATTATTATTATTTATTTTTAAACTCGCATGATTTTTTTTTATTCAAACATTCGTATTTGTGTAAATAAAATTGCAATTGAGAATATTGAATTACCGATAGCATTCATTTAATTGTTTATTTAAAGTTATAAATACCGAAGCCGCAAAAATATATGAATTGTGAACCAATTTTACATGTTAACGAGCTATTGTTGTTTTTTTTTCTAATTAAAAAAATGCCCTCGCGGGTCTAGTGCACTTCGCTCGTCGGAGAGTTATATATATATTCGGGGTATGAATTTAACAGTTGGAAACGTCTCTTTACTCTCACTCTCGGTCACGCTGGACTCTAGAGTCTTCATCCGGCCTCGTCTCTCACGCTCGCCCCCTCATCCCTTAGTCGTTCTCTCGAGGCTCCAACGAACAATAATAATAGTCATCTAAACGGAGCTCAGTATCGCTCTCTCTTTCATTTTCGGCTGTACTATCTTAACCCCCCGTCGGCAAGGTGGGTCTTTTAGGGCACAGCGCCTTGTATGTTTCAAATGGTCAGTAAAATCCACTATGCTGACGGAGGGTTAATTATGCAACAATCTTATCGAAACAAATATACATACAGCCACGTTATAAAGTGCACCCTCCCCCTTCCTCTCACTCTCGTTCAATAAATCCGGTTTTTGGTAAAAAAGAAAAAAAGTAAAATAAATTTAGACAAAAAATTAGTTGAAACAAAAAAATGATTGAATAAAAAATTCAAATAATAATAATCGAGCGAACCAAATGCGTGCAATTGATTATCGACATACGTTATATCAACAAATTCAGACGTCTGAATTCATTGGTTTATATATATGTATATTCCAGAGAGCCTGTACTGGTGCGGATCGTATTCATCGGTACGGGGGATTATGGATTTAGTTTTTGCGTCGCTCACACATTTTGCCCATGTATTATTCTCGTGCCATTCGTCTGTATGGCTAAATTCCGGAGATGCAACGCCCGCGTGCGTTGTGTGTTTTGTGTGCGTGTGTGTCTGGCTACATTATTACAGTAGGCTGGCATATGGCACTTTGGCTTTAGTATATCGGCTCAGGGGTTCTCAAATCGTCTCGTTGTCCATGAAAAAAATAAAATAACAAAAAATTAATAAAAAGCATTTAATACGGATTAAAGATTACAAGAAAAATTAATAACATGATGAAACATTGAAAACAATATGCATACAATCCTATATCTGTAAATATTTTTTCATATTATAAATTACGACGGCTTATGATTTGGATAAAATAAATACTGATAACAGAGCAGATTGATAACGATAAAGTATCACATGAATTCATAACCCTTCATTAGGCGCCATCAGCTTTCGTAATGCCAGTAAGCGCATGAGGTCTCTGGGGGCTCCATTTTGTTAATGGAATATTTTTATCGATAATACAAATTGTTAGGATTGTGCACTGGATATTGTTACGGTCAAAACATATTTCAACTCAGATGTCGAAAAACATGAAAATTTAACGACTATGGACGATATCACAGATTCAAATGAGAAAAAAAAAAAAAAAAAAAAACACAATAACAAAATTTAAAACATGCAAACATTACATCATCCATATATACTCCGACACGATCAGTAATGCTAATAGCCCCCTCGCGACCCAAACGTAGTTTAATTGCTTACGACTACGAAATAAATAGCGAAATATTGCGTGCCAACAAACGTCAACAGCTTTATTGGAAGGTTTTTGGAAAGTACTGAAGATGGCAGCACCGAAAAAAAAAATATTTTTTCGACGTTGTCCCTACGCCCCTAATGAAGGATTGGAATAAAAAAATTCCGCGGAATAAAAAGGAGCTAATTTTTTGAATAATAATAATAATAATAATAATTGTTATTATTATTATTATAACGCTGAGCAAATAAAATAATACAACGGTTACAGAATGGCACTGAAACGGTAAGAAAATAGATCGTCGTTTCTACCGGTACGAGGTGGTATGGTGGTCGTATTGATCGGACCACACCCGTATTTCGTTGCCGGCAGCAAATCCATGCGCGCACCAACCCCCATAGACTTAACGTAACATCATCGTGCGTAACGCTTTTGCGTACGAGGATTTTGAATTTGTTTGGAAAACTTGACATAATTTCTACCACGATTACACCCTGTTACAATATTATGGTATTTCGGTACATCAAGCCGTAACATAAAAACGCAGAGTAACATTTATAAATTTTTCTTGTATGAAAGTGAGATTAGTATGAGAGTTTGCCGTTTTTTAATACTAAAAAAAAAAATGGACAATTGATACCACCAGTAAATGACAAAAAAATGTATCATTGATATCAATAAGACGATTATATTTTTATTACTGACGTGAAAGTAACATTTTTGTTAACTCTGGAGACTTTTATACGTTACTACGAAGAAAATAACGTTTTTGTTACTACTAAACAAAAAAAGTAATATTCCTTTTACTGCTAATGAAGTAAAATTTTTGTTAACTCTATTCGCACAATGTTATTTTTTGCATACGTGATGTACGTGATGTACACATTGGGTTTCCCAGGATCCCACTCAGAATTTTCATTATAAACTCAGCTATAAAATGGAACACATGTTATTTTTTGTTTTTTTTTTTCAACCAAGGAACCAAGCCACAATCGTCAAAAGTCGTCTAAAATTAAGGAAATCTGAGATATGTGGATTTAAAAAGAAAAGAAAAATCAAAATTCAAAGAAATAATGATTTTTGGCAATTTTTATGGTTGGCCAATTTGGGCGACGCCGAAAATTGTAAAAGCGATGACTTGATTCAAGCATAAAAATTATAATAAATAAAAAAATGTAACATATAACCGTATCCTCATGGATATGTAGTGTTTCTCGCGTCAACGTGTATTGTGTTTTATTGTCAGTCGATGAGTGATGTGTACGAAGATACGTAGTGGAGGACCTTGTGCGTATGTGATGATAGAGAAGAGAACTTGGACGCAGCCTAGGCCAACATGAAAAGCCTTTCTCCTGTACTCGTGTGAGCACTAGTATTAATATAACATGAAAGAGGGTGATCCAACCCCTCTTACCACGCACGAGATCCCAAAGTAATCACGCACGTCTAACCATAAGGGCATGAATACCGCTTTGGTAGTCTATCCAATATCTCCGATAGTATCATGGCTATAATGTCCATATCATACGTAAACTTAATTATTGGCCAACTCACAGACATTTCCATTTCGTGTCTCGCCAATTCTTCGAAGTAATTGCCAATTTTTTGCCAATGATTTTTTTTCTCTCTTTTGAAGTGCAAATATCGTATTTTATAATTACGAGAAATAAGACTGTATCAAATTTTTATTCGATAAATACTTCGTTGAGTACAAATAGTATTTATAATCACGCGAAATACGACTCTGATGTTTAAAATTATTTTCTAAAAATACTTTTGGGAAAATTCTCTCGAATACTTTTAAGTAATGGTCTCTCATAAATGGGTTTTGAGAGATATTTCATCAAAGGCGATTAACAATGTACACTGTGTCAAGTGTGCTTGAGAAGTATTTTGCTAAATGCCTTAGATTAATGATTTGTTGAATACTTTTAATAAATCAAATATTTCTTTAACTGCGATCAGTTGATCAATTAAATATTTTAACGATAAATACAGAGGGGGAAGAACTGCACCAGATCAAAATGGCATGGCTACCGTACGGAGACAAAAAATAAAAAATATATTACGTTGTCTACCTATGACTAGTATAAAAAAAAATACTTAGGGTATTATGTCTGAAATAAATCGTAGATAGGACTTTGTGCAAGTCAAAATACTCTTGACCGTGAGAAAACATGAAATAAGGATAATGAAAATCGAGGGTCAACTACGAACCAATAATTCAGTCGAAAAAACAAATATACGCAAATAATTCGATAAAACTTCTTCAACAGAAATTGAATAAAATGTTTTTCGATCGGATTTATCCGGTCCGGAAGATTCGTAGCTTTGGTTGAAGAAAAAAAAGGGAAAGGAAAATAAACCGTTTCATTTTCGTTCTCTTTCACATGTGGTAAGACGCGATAAGCGACGAGGGTTTGTCAAAACTTTCCTTCTCCATCCCCTCGATCGCTCCTATTCTGTGTGTTTACGTCTCTTAAGAATCCCCCCCCCCCCCCCCCCCCCCCTTCCCATCTCTTTGCTCTTCGTCACTTAACACACACGCACAGACGCACACGTGTGGCGGTGAGGAGAGGGGGGGGGGGGGAGAGAACTCACAAAAACAATTTTACTGGGAAACCGGAGATCCCGCCCTCTCCTCCCATTTTTCACAATTTAGTCGGTCAAATACAATTTAAATAATGGACGAAACAAAAAAAAAAATCCGAAAAATGGTTGAAAAAAAAAAAAACAATAATTATTTAAATAAATTGATATTTAATATTCATATGAAATTATCATTACTGTTATCATGAAATTTGGAAAATTTTACGATAATAAGAATAAGAATACATTTTAATGAATTTATCAATTTATTTTATATTATTATTGATATAAATTTTAAAATGCGTGTGAACGACGCCACCAACCTATTCTTACAACACATTCGTACATTTTTTTTTTTTTTTTTTTTTTTTTTTCACAATTCCCACCCTCGAGATTCGACGACAGATTTTTCGTCCCGCACTGTGCGACGACAATTCGGATGTACCCGAGTTCGGTACGCACTCTCGTAGGGAGAGTGAAAGCCAGCTGTGGAAAATACGCTGACATCTGCTGCCAGAAACTCTAACGTATATATATAATATACAGTCAGTCACAAAAGTCTTCATACACCCACCGAAATGGGTGTTTCGGTTATGAGCATATTGGAGCTAGGAATTAAGCAGAGGATAATAAACAACAATACTGGCTATTGTAAGTTTATTTAAACAAAAGAAAAAATAATTTGTACAAAGTTGTTGAGCAGGAAAAAAATATAACGAAAATGACAAAAAAGTCATCATAGACTTCGAACCTCAGATAAAATCATTATATAATTAAATGAAACTTAATATACTGTCGGGCCGCCTTTTGATTTAATAACTACATTCAGACGTCTAGGCATAGAGAAAACAAAATTATCAGTAACAACTCATGGTATGTTGTTCCAGGCCTCCTCTAATGCTTTTTTCATTGAACTCTTGTTGGTTATCGTCCATTTTACTTCTGGTTTTCTAACACGTCTGTCCAATTCTTCCCAATAATGCTTAATTGGGTTGAAATCTGGCGATTGAGGTGGAAACTCAAGTACTTTTGGCACATTATATAACAACCAGAGCTTTGTATTCTCGGCCTTATCATGGTTCGGATAATTATCTTGTAGGAGAATCCATTTATCGTCGAGCTTTGATGCACACTTGGTAGTAAATTACAGCGCAATATATTAATATATAGTATACGGTGATTCATAATCTCATCAATAAAGGCTAGATTTCCCACCCCAGCCGCTGCCATTGACCCCCAAACCAAAAGTTTGCCCCCATCAGATTTTATCGTTGGGTTTACATTTTCTTTATTCAGCTCTTCATTTGCCTTAGGCCAAACTATTCTTCTTCCATCACTTCCAAAAACGTTAAACTTACTATTGATCGGTGATTAGCACTTGTTTCCATAATTCAAAATCTTTATCCTTGTACTTTAGAGCGAGTTCCAGACGTTTTTGTTTATTAATTTGGGAAATCAGAGGTTTTCTTCTAGGATGTTCTTTCAAGGTATCCATTTGAGCTTTAAATGTTGCACACTTGGTAGTAAACTACAGCGCAATATATTAATACATATATGTACGGTGATTGATAATCCCATCAATAAAGTCTAGATTTCCCACCCAAGCCGCTGCCATTGACCCCCAAACGAAAAGTTTGCCTCCATCAGATTTTACAGTTGGGTTTACATTTTCTTTATACAGCTCTTCATTTGCTTTACCCCAAACTTTTCCCTTTCAAACTTTCACTTCCAAAAACGTTAAACTTACTTATACTTCATTACTTTTGCATCAGTGACTTGCACTTGTTTCCAGAATTCAAAAACTTTATCCTTGTACTGTAGAGCGAATTCCAGACGTTTTTATTTTTATTTTTATTTATTTGGGAAATCAGAGGTTTTCTTCTGAGTGTTCTAGGTCTTCTAGGTAACCATTATTGGATCTTAAAATTCTTCATATATTATCGGAATGTACGTTCTTTTTCACGCGTAATGCAAGCTCACTCGCTAATTTTGGTGGACTTTTCATTGGTTCCTTTCTTACTGTACTCAGCAGCACTTGCGTATCTCGAGTATTTAATACCGTAGGTCTAGCTGTTTGGTTTTTTGTTTAATATACTGCCTGTCAATTCATACTTCGTAACAACACCCTGAACGGTTGCACGACTTTTATTCACAATCTTTGCGATATCACCTCAAGTTTTTTTTTCTAATCTTATAATTTCACTATCAAGTTTTTTAATTCTAACTCCGTTTCTTCTCGTTTTTCACTCATTTCGTAAAGATAATATTATTGAATTTAATCTTTTTTATTATTTTAAAGTGCATTTAACCTTGAAACGCGCACGACTAATGCGAACTACGTATGCGAAACGTAACGCAAAGGGCAAGGTCAAAGGCCTGACAACCGGCTCTTCTGTATGAAGACTTTTGTGAGGCGAATATTTGCGTCTTATTTCTTTTGCTGCCCGATTGCTTTGTTGACTTCCGTTTTTTTTTGTCTAATAAATTTTTCCAATTACCTATACTTTTATTTAGTATTTTGCTCAGTTATTAAATCCTCAAACGGTACATTTCATCCCAACATACGTAAACAACATACATACGCACTGCGGTGCGAATTAGGATTTTGTGTGTTATTCACATATTGTAACATGCTCACATCATCCGAAAATTAATTCATTCCAGACTGGTGCGTATTCGCACCAGTCTACCGTTTGAGGTTTAATTCAAGTTCTTATGACCAATACATCGATTTTGGCAGATGTATGAAAACTTTTGTGACTGAGTGTATATGTACGACCCTCGAGATGCTCGTTATATTATTCTGGCCAACACATTGACGATTGCAAAGAGCTCAAATTACAGTTTTTTTTTATAAACAATTGTAAATGTATTTACGTATTTAATTATTCAATTCATTATTTTTGTTATTAAACGAAATAAAATTCTTTGATTTTTTTTTCCCATTTCACGTCTTAATTTTATCGATTTTTTATAAATGATATCGTCGATGAATCAATGTAATTCAATCAGTATAGCATGTCATTTTGTTTGTGGATGCTGTTCGTGTTACTGCGCTGGTGAATGCTGAAAAAAAAATGGCGAACAAAAGTGTTCGGGACCTGTAACGAAATTGAGAATTTAGCGAAGCAGGAAGACAAGGAGACACCGCCCACACGGTTATATACATATATATGTTTTTTTCGATTCCTCACTCTTATTACAGAGATTAGTATCTTCGGGTTCTGAATGTAATCACTACTAAAAAATAAATGTATTTATTCAATTCAATTCTATTATTTTCATTACTTTTGCAAATTTTTAGCCCGATAAAATCTTATTGTGCATTTTTTGTTGTTAAATATGATACAAAAACGTTGATCGATTTCAAGAAGAAAGAAGAAAACGTGCGAATATTATATCGAGTAAAAAGAATAAACTAACGTAGTCATGATATTCTCCGATAGTACTTCGCTTTTCCCCTCGGCATTCCGAGTGACGAGTGAACGTCTGAGTCACAAAAAAACAATGGTAATCTATCAGAGGGGACTCACACAGCTGCTTTGCTGCACACTGATGTGTTTTCTCTCTCTTAGGTGCCCTGTTTTTTTTTTTTTCGCTTCCCCTCCCCTGCCCCCTCACTCCGTCATCTCGCACGTCGTCTGGTACTTCTGGCTTGAAAGTAATAAGTGACCATGTCGCGCTATATAGTGAACAAAAACATTCTAAGAATGTAGGCAAATTTTTCTACTCCACATTTTTTTTTTCTTTTTTTTTTCCCCCCCAAGACTTAGAAGGGATATAGAATTTAGAATCTGATTCTGAAAATTGTTACTTTCATTCTAAAATTTTCGATCCAGAATAACATTTGTAAATTTTACATTTTATGTCTCAATGTAGAATTTTTGTTTTGTATGTCGAATGGAGAATTGTAGCAATTCCTTGTCAGGTTTGTTGTTTTTCGAACGTTTTCCCAGCCCCGTTTCTTCTGTGAGAAAGGTATTCAACCCTTGCCTAGCAGATGACTGAATGTTATTGATAATAATAGTGATTATATTGTCGAATAAAAATGTGGTCTTCGTAAATACAAAGTATGACTTGTGGGAGAACACAATACATTATAAATGCAAAATCACATTGCTAAATTCTAGATGTGAAAACTTCTAAGATTTACAATTTACTTCGACGTCAAATTTATTGGGCGATCTTTTTCGATCGTATTATTTAATTTGGGTTCGTCACAATCAAAACGTATGATTAATCGATAATGCATCATCGTATTTCGAGAAAAAAAATAATCATGCGGTTGTTTTGCATTGGTCATTCCGCAATACTGGAAGTAGATAAAAATATGGAAGTGTGCGTGTGTGTGTGAGAAGGGGGGGGGGGTGGGGTGGAAGTTAGAGGAGTAAAGAGAAGACCAGGGCGACGACTACGTGACTCACTCTCCCGGGTACGCGAAATGCGCGTCGTGAATCATCTTGATTAAAGTTTGAGCGAGTAAAGCGACGCGCCGATCGATTTTTCGTCGTCTGCGTATATAACAGGAGGACGATACAAAACCGACACAACTTGTAGTCTCTCTTTCGTAATCGCATTTCTCTCAAATTATGATGGTCAATCTTTTTTTTTTGTGAATTTATTGTTATTTTTGTTATTTAATTGTTATTTGATTAATTGTTCATAAACGCTATTTTTTTTCTCGATTTTTTTTTTGTTTTTTTTTTTCCTTCACAAGTAAAATTGATAAAAAAAATGATTTCATGCAAAAACAATTTGAAGGAAAAAAAAAAAAACATCACCAATTGGATCGATATGAATAGAATTGCGCATAAAAAAATAATGTCTTCATGGGATTTTGTTGTTTATTATTTTTTATTTGGAATGTAAGTTGGGGAGCGATGATCCTGCGACCTCCGATAACGCGCTTGTTATTGTTTTCACGATATTGCACGGGACAGGCAATCGCTAATAAATTTGTTTATTTCGAAGCTTATTATTATTATTATTATTATTTAATGAAATATTTTTAAACATCCGTTTCGCAAAAAAGCTATCATAAAAAAATGATGACATGTAACCAAATCGGAACAATAATACTACAAAAATAATTAGAAAAAAAATTTACGTGGAGTTCTGAACTTTTCCCATTTTACAAAATATTCTCATGGATCGGATGTGCTAAAAAAACCTATATAGGGTGCTAAACTAAATTATTATTTTTTTTTACCATTTTGGAAAAAATATTTGAGCTCCTCGATTCACACTTTGTTTTTCATCGTTCAAGCTTGAAAAAAAAATCTTGATTCATTAGAGGTTAATATAATTTATTAATTTTCTACAAATCATTCAAAATCAAACTTGTGCGATTTGTGCGATTTTACAATTTTTTTTCTTTTCATTTAATTTTTGGCCATTTTCAATTTTCGTAGGCTATTAATCAGAAATTGAGCTTTTCCTCATTTACTCTCGCTCTCGGTACAGATCGATGCAACCCCCCCCCCCCCCCCCCCCGCCCGTCCGCCCGCCAGCCAGTCTTGCGCCAGTAGTTCAGGTATAAAGTCTCGAGGTCGTCGTCGTCGTTGCCAACAGGACTCGGGAACCTGCTGCTCCGAGGTCGGTCACGCAACTAAAACTGTTCATGTGTTGTGTGTGTGTATGTTATATTATTATTTATTATCTATATATCTATATATATGTATATATACACACCCGTGTATCTTTGTACATGTAGGTTGCCACCCTTTTCGAAAAAAAAATAATAATTCGATACAAAGTACCATAAATAAATAAATTGCTACAAAACTTCATTTCATTTAAAAAAAAAAAAAAAAAATCAATATTGAATTATTGCAATTTGGCTTATCCTACATGAAAAAAAGCATTGATAAAGTATTGTTGTTACTTTATTGGTTTTTTAATAGTCTGTTGAATATATATATATATATATATATATATATATATGTGTGTGTGAGTGTGAGTGAGTGAGCGAGTGAGTGAGTGTGTGTGTGTGTGTGAATAAAAGAATGTTTCAATGTTAGTTTGAAAAATTTGGAAAAGAATTTGCAATAGACGTTTCTTAAATGTCAAATGCACAATGATGACTTATAATAAGTACTATTTTTTATTTATTTATATTTTCTTTTTTATTTTATTTTTTTGACATCTTGTGTATAAGTAATATTCATGCATATAGGAAGGTAGCACATGTACAGTCCTCGATAGAAGATGAGCCATCATATCAAGTATAAAGACTCAAAGGTACATTATATAAAATAATAAAATATAGGTATGTCAGAAAAAAGGGGGACGGGATAAAAATAAGCGCCGATGTGTCGGGCGCCTCTCTGTCTCTGCGTGTTTCCCACCCTCTCGCCCTGCCCTCCCTCCGTAACTACAATCGATGATTCTCCCACATTCTGGTTTGCCATAACGACAACCATAAATTGTAAAGAAAAAATTATTTGAAATGAATTAGATTTTTTTTTCTTTTTTCATCTCGTTGAAGAAAAAAAAAATTAAACAAAAATTGAGATAAGATCCATAAATTTGACATTTTCGATAAAATTATAAAAATTGTATAACGTAATTAATAAAAAAAGAAGAAGAAAGAACTAACCAAATAGCTTTTCGATCACTATTATTATTATTATGATTATTATTATTATTAAAATAATATTTAATAATAATAAATGTATACTAAATTATGTATATTTGTTGCATATAATATAGCGTCCTCCTTCGCCTTTCCATCCCTTATTTTTCCATTTTCACTTGCCTACACTTTATTGCTTCTTCATTTCTTGCACCCCCCCCCCACTCCCCCCGGTGTGTATCCTCACCGCTTTGTTGTCCATTAATAATCAAATTGTATTATTTCTAAATTCACAGATAATTTATTTTTGTGTCGTTTTTTTTTTTCACTATCATATGGAAAATCCTTTGATGTTAGAATATGTTTATTTCGAATTTTCATTATTATATATTAAGATCGAACGTAGTGTTGACTTTGCCATGGGATAGCAAACATCGATAATGAAAAGCTGACGAAACAGAGACGGCTGTAATGCTTATTAACATTGTTCCCCTACGCTATTAGTAATCGACTACGAATGTCTCAGCGTTGAGACGCAAAATAATAAACTCGTCATACGAGAGGTCTGATTACGAATAAATATTATATATATATATATATATATATATATATATGGGCGTTTGTGTGTGTGTGTGGGTGTGAGTGCGCCTGTGTTATATCCTTATTTTTAGCCTCATAATCTCCTATTTTTCCTTTCTCTTATTACAAGAGCCATATGTACAACGAAAATTTCGTGTATTAACTTTGCAAGCTTAATACAATTTATTATTATTATTCTTATTATTATTCATCCAGCTTCATCGTCATTATTATGTTACAGTCAAGTTACGATTCACACATAAAATAAGCAAGAAATGTAATCTACTCATGAATCATGAATTCATCTACTATCGATATCAATTTATTAGTGACATTTGATAATTTCTAATTATTGAATGAAAAGATGAAACGATTATTATTTTTTTTTAGACGCTGGATTTTTGTAATACAATTAATACGAATATTATATCAGATTGATAAATAAAATCCATTCCGTACATAAAAATATTTACATTTTTTTTACAAGATACAGCAGTTTATTTGAATTAATTTTTATTAATTAAAATAATATACATAATTTATATTATTATTGAAGCATATATTGACTTAATTATTGGCATATATGTAGTACGAATAGGAGAAAAAAAAGTTCTAGACTCACTGGAATGTCGAGAGGACGAAAAAAAAAGAAAAGAAAAGAAAAAAAATCGGGGGAGATAAATGAAAAGAAAAGAGAAAGCCCTAGGGCAGAGGGAGGGAGAAAGCGCGTCCGGCTTAATTCCCTTAAATTGCGTTAAATTGAGGGGAATAATTTTCTCTATTCTTGTCCGGTCGATTGGTGAGACGAAACGGCGTCGGTGGACACGTAAACCGAGAGAAGCTTCGAGCGACGACTCCCCGAGACATCGCGTCTCAGTCATCGCCACTCGCGGGCGCTCATTTTATTCCCCCTGTCGATTTTTTTCATCTGCTTTATATTTAACCAATATTTAATTAATAAATTCATTAATCAATTAATTGATGAGTTAATTAAAACTTAAAAAATTGTATAGAAAAAAATTAATTAATTTTAAATAAAAAAATGCAATAGAAATTAGTCAATTATTTATAAACGATTTTATTCGCAATTTTTATGCTACTGGTAATAAGGCACGCGGTGGGCGCGCGCTCGTCTATATTTGTCAGCGCTGCAAAATTGAAAATCTACATTGATGGAAGGTGAAAAAAACAAATTTTACATGAATTTGGTATTCGAATAATTTCATTAAAATACAATGCATCGAGCATGACGTTTCACGCGAACGCACCTGCTACGCAGGATTTTCGCAGGCAAACGGAGGATTAATAATGGCCACTTTTACCTTTTCGTTCGATTTCTGGCCGTTTTCGAATTATTCTTCCACGAACAAGAAATTGTTGACACCGTTGGAAACCCAACAACATTTTTTGAGTCTAGTCGAGAAGTTTTCAAAAATCTACAATTACGTTTGAATCTACAGAAATTTAATAAAATGATGATTATTCAAAAATCAACAATTTTCGGTTTCTAGAAAATCGAAAAAAAAAAACTTTTTTTTCCTATCGTCTGAACCCAAATTTCTCGTTACAAATCATAGCGAGTGTTTGTCGACATCTAAAAAAAAAATCTATATAAAAAAACAAAAAAAAAAGACTAGATTTCACTTTTTTCTGTTTTCAGAATTAAATCAACAACTATTGATATCGAGAATCATTGTTTTTTTTTTTTTTTTTTTTTTTTTTTTTTTTTTTTTTTTTTTTTTTTTTTACCTCCGTAACTCAACTCGTATCGAGCCTGACGAAAGAATTAACATTTTTTAACGCCTACCAAACGAAATGCAACGGAATGCAACGAAATGCATTTTTGTGTCAATGATAAAGTATAATCGCACTCACGAGATAATATTTCGCGACCGTTTTTGCGAGTAGAAATTTTTAAATTTAAACTCTACGAATAAAGAAAAAATATTTTAAAAATGTCTCAGATTGAAAGACATCTCAATCAATTTCAATTTGGGGATTTGCGAGTTGATTAAATGAATCACTCCCCCCAGTCCATTTAATATTTAATTAATACTATCATATACTATTATAATATTTTATTAATACTATTATATACTATTATAATATTTTATTAATACTATTATATACTATTATAATATTTTATTAATACTAAAAAAAGTAAAATAGAATGATCAATATGAATATTTTTATGATTATTTTTTTACGCTGCCTCGGAACATTAAATGATAAATTGAGCTCGCTCGTGCGATGATAAATCAACATACTTCAAACGAATAACAATAGAAGAAGAAAAAATCACTACTTTGTATTTTACACTCTCAGTTTACTTACCTATCTTTCTGGGTCGCCTGATAAAAAAAAAAAGAAGAAAAATTGTCTGACTCAAGGAGGGCCACGGATAACCGGCTAACCCTCCGCTCTCTCCGGAATTCGCGATAAATAATTCGGCCTTTTCCCCGAGGAAAATGCGAGAATGCTCCCCCTTTTTTTTAACGCTCCAGAGCCCAAAATTATCTCGTACAATATATTCTCATAATTTATTAATTTAATTTAAAACCTTCTTTTTAAATTTATATAATCATCAAGCTTAATTAGGGAAAAAACTAATAAATATAGAAAATTATGATTAATTGATTAATTATGCATTTTCGAAAAATCCTCATATTATTCAACGTAGGAATTTTTAATTTAAGAAACATGAAAACTAAATTGTAATTTATTTTTTTTCCATTTATTATTTTCAGGTAAAAATTATTTTTACTCGTTTTATCATTGAATTTTGTCGACACTCGAGAGCTTTTATTTTTTATTATTCGTCATTATCTCATTTTACGAATCGAGCACAACGAGAACTTCAATCGTAAAAATTTCTCTATGAGCTATTCATTCTTCCCCCATACTCTCTCTATTATTAATAGAGCATCAGTGGACGATACAACTCGGCCCATTTAGGAGTAAAGCTGGCTGATAAATTGGCGCGAGTGAGAGAAAGAAAGAGAAAGAGAGCGCGAGAGCCAGGGCGAGCAATATATTATAAATAGAATCACTCGAGTGAGGGTTACGGCCACAAATCGCCTCTTATCACACATTCCAATCTTCATTCATTCGTTCAATTTGCATCGTCCTATATCGACATGGTTGATTTTTTTTTTATACAACGAATTGAACGTTATCAATATGTTTTATGAATTTTATTTATAAACGCTCCCGTTATATTAATATGTTATTGTCAAAGATTTGCGTGAGGAGGAGGGGGGGGGGGGGGGGGGGAGAAGGTTATACCGCAATATTTGCCGCAATGTTGCAGTAGAAAGCTTTTTTTATCGCGTGCGACGATCTCATGAAAACGAAAGGTTTATAATTACATATACATATCTTTTTTTTTTTTTTTTAAATCATTCCCTTCGTCATTATTTTTTATCATGAAAAAGATGAAATATAACAGCCGATGGGATGAAAAAGTACATGGAATAATTTATATTGTAAGATTACTTTGTTTATAATAATAATTGTTTTTATCATGACGTTCAGTTATTATTAGATTGGTGATTAGAAAAAGAAAATCGAATTTATCGCTTTTGTTGTGGCCTCTTGGTTTGGTGTCGATTGTTGCGACGCGTGATTGGATAGATATGTACAGGGTGTCCCATTTTAAATGAAGGGTTCGATTATCGCAAAAACTGTTCATCGTATCAAAAAATAGTTTAGACTAAAGGTGTAGGATTTCGAGGGGGACACCAAATGGTGAAGTCAGTTCAATACTAGGTGGCGCTACTTTCGAGAAATTTGAACGATGGCCGATTTTTTAAATAAAATTCGATTTTTGGTGCGAGATAAAAGTTGTAGCCCGTTTCAAGACAAATGCATCAAAAAAATGAAAAAACATCCTAGTTCCAAAATTTCAGGAGTTATGGCTGTTCAAAGATCGAAGCGGCCGCTCATACATATGTGCTTGATAGCTCGGGTCGCTCGGGCGCCTACTGGCAGGCACCTTTGCAAACTATCTGCTAGGTCACGCTTAGTTTCAGCCGTCCACTATGAATTTTTCTCGCGACAACGGTAATATCCGACTATTACGTCGACATTTTCCGAGATACAAAAGAATGTCCACAATGTAATTAACCGAATAATCAGGCATTTTGAAAGTTGGACGCCTCGTAGAGAAATGTTGAACGGGTAGAGACTATCATAGTCCAATATCGACAAAGCAGTCTAGTTGACGTGTATCGAGTGACTTGCAGCTCGAGGCTACCTAAAAAGTTGGATATTACTTTTGTTGCGAGAAAAATCCATAGTCTGTGGTTGCAATTGGGCGCCACCTAGTGCCTACTGTGTGAAACTAGGCGTGGCCTAGCAGATAGTGTGCTACATTGCCGGCCAGTAGGCACCCGAGAGCGAGCGGCCCGCGCTATTTTGGAGTTGGTATATTATTTATTTTTTTACTGTATTCGTCTTGAAACGAGCTACAACTTTTATCTCGAACAAAAAAATCGAATTCCATTTAAAAAATCGGCCGTCATTCTGATTTCTCGAAAGTCGCGCCACCTACCCTTGAACTGACTTCACCATTTGGTGTCCCCCTCGAATCCCTGCAACTTTAGTCTAAATTATTTTTTGATACGACGAATAGTTTGTGCGATTATCGAACCCTTCATTTAAAATGGGACACCCTGTATATAAATGTATATCTATATACATGGGTTAGCAAACCGGGGCAATTTTCTCGCTCGCGTCCCCACGAGGTTTGCGTGCGACGCCAAGCACGAGCTTCGTGTCTGGTCTTCGTGGCGCCTTCAATTTCACCCCGTTGCCCTTCCCCCTCTTCCAGGACACCTCCTCCTCCAATCCACCCTTGAATAAAGTCGAGGGGGTGGTTGTCTGTAAACTATAGCAGGGTGAGAGGGCTGACCAGCCTGCACGACCCCTTCAAATAGATAAAAATATCAGATACGTGTACTTGTGTGAGTACATATGTGATGTACAAAGAAACAGGGTGGGGGAAAGATAGAAATAGGGGTAGGGAAAGTTTCTTTGGTTGTCACGTAAGGCATCCAAGTGAGAAAGCAAATTGATCTGTCCACTAGTCCACTTCAAATATGGAGGGATGTCAAATACTTGTATTTACACGAATAATGAATACCGTGAATACATACGTGGCCTTTGAAGGGAAAGGGCGGGAGGAAGAGGAAAATTGAAGTGTTGAAAGGTTTCTTTGTTTCCATGTGAAGGCAGAAAAAGGGCCTATCGGTTCACGCATCAAATTTAAATACAGAAGAATTTCAGATACGAATTTGCATGAGTACCGCGTTGCCTTTTTCGTGTACGTACAGATGTAAGAGACATGAATTTGAGGCTTAAATACTCTGAGTACATGCATGATTTTTAAAAATCGAAAGAGCTTTTTAACGGTAAAACTAGGAATACTGAAGAATTTTCTGGTTGCTATGTGAAGTATACAGAAGTGAAAAGGCAAGCCGATCGGTCCACGCGTCCCCTTTAAATACACAAAAATATTAGAACTGTGTATTAGCGCAAGTATTCTGAGTACACACGTGATGTTTATAGAAAATGGGTGTTTCTTGTAACCATGCGGAGAATTCTATTTTAACCCTCTTTTTTCCTCTTCCGCTCCACGTGTGCGCCAAGCCCAGAGTGTCGAACACCCATAATTTTCTCGTGGGGGAGACGTCGTCGTCACGTACAGTTCGCAGAATTTTATGGGCGAATCGAATTCTCAATGAATGAGCCGTTTAAATTACATTTTTAGGATCAATTTTTTGCCATCTCGTAGCAGAATTTATGGTGGTTATTTTTTCAATTTGTTTATTTTTATAAATAAAGCGAAACTGACTTTAGAGTGAATTCACATTTTGGGAGCCATTTTTAGATGGTATTTTTGTTAAACCAAATGGTATTATGTTGAAATTTCAATTGCAGTTTTAGATTCACTTTCAATGTGACATGCCCTTGCAACTTCAAACTTAGGTTTGCAGAATTTTTTCTCTTTTTAAAGCAGAGAGTAAAAGTTGAATGTGACATTTTAGAATTCATTTTAGAATTATAAACCAAAATCACATCATTTTTTTTTTTTCGCCTGACTTTGACAACTATTTTCTCAATTTTCAAAAATTGTTAACCGTGAATTGCAAATTTTTTATCCGAAATTTTATTTCAAAACGCATCTCATGACATTTTAATAGGAATTTGCTTAAAAAATGAATAGGAATATTTTTATATATTTCCGGATTTCTTGTCACGCTCAGGTGAATTTCAGTGAATGTTTTAGGGCAAACTGAGTGTTTAATTTTTTTTTTTTGTTTCATTTTGGAACGCATTTTTGGAGAGTTTTAGCAATTTTTAGAAAATCCAGTGAATTTTTCACAAATTTTCAATTGTTTTTTTTTTTCCTGTTACAGTGGCCTGAATTTCCAAGACCTGATGGCGAGACAGGGTGTCATTGATTCACCACCGAAAACTCCTTTCATCATGGGCTCCGAGTGCTCTGGAGATGTCGAAGCTATTGGCGAAGGTGTTGAAAATTTCAAAGTAAGTCTCAAAAACGCAATAAGAATTTAGATTTTGTGCATAAACAAACGAGTAAATAGATCAATAATTAAGCAGAAATCCAATTCGTTCCTCTTGAAATTTCACGCCTGCCGGTTAATATTATGTCTCCGGGGCCCTAGCCAGTCCGGTGTTTTAACTGGGGCTCCGGAGGAATTAAATCAACTGGCACGTGTGGAATTTCAAAAGATTGAACTTCCATTTAATTCATTTATTCATCAACTAAATCAATAATTTAGTATTCTGTTGGCCAAATGACAAAAATGCTGGTCGGTCCGGCTAGATTCCCAGAGTAGCTAAAACACCGGGTTGGCTAGAGCCCCGGAGAATAAGATTAATTGGCACGTTTGGAATTTCAAGAGAAACGGATTGGACTTTCGCTTAATTTGTTTATTCATCAACTACAGATTACGTGAGGTCGCGAAGGGCTCGAGCTACGATGAATCTGCTGTCAAATAAATAAATAAAAAGATGAAACACTGTCAGAAGTTTTCGATTCCAAAGACTTTTAGTTTGGAAAAGTTTGTTTTTCATTCGCGAGAAATCGCATTATCGAATGCTAATGAGCGACTCCATCGAACTATCGACACTTTAATAAACCCTGCACGGCCAGTCCTCTGTCGCTTTTGCACTCTTTCTCTATACACCCTTGGCGTATATTCCAGAAAAAAACTCTCGAGGGTCTCCCTAGCCCTTAGCACCCTCGATGAAATTGGATTTTTCTCTACAAGAGTACTTGCTCTACGAGCCACTTGAAAAACTGACGAGAAACATCCGGAAACTTGTTTTTTTTCCTTTCTACCCCCCCCCCCCCCCCCGTTTCAGTCGTGTCACGTTTTCTCATGTTTTTTGTGACCACGCAAAAGAGAAAGAGGAAAACCTGGTCTGAAAAAAACTAACTACTAACTGGCTACTAACTACTAACTACTAACTATCTGGCAGATTTTTTGTTTAACATTTATCTAAGCAATTCATTGATATTGTCAATTAAAAAATAGGATTGATTAACGACCAAAATAATACTATAATTTTTTCTTTCTTTCAAAATTTCAACGAAATTATTATGATTGATTTTTTTTTAAAACCTAATTTTTGTTTAGTTGACTATGAAAAATCGAAATTATTGAATTAAAAATGAGGTAATCGATCTGTTTGTAAAATTATAATTTTCTTGATGTATCATTTTTTATTTATTCATCCGAGACGGGACGAACAATTAACCCTGTGGACAAATCCAAAGCACTCGTGGGGTTTCTTCGCGCACTTTCGAATTGACCTCGCGAGTTTGGATGAGTCTCAGGGTCGTGGCCAAAAAGAGATAGCACGGGTAAACGACCTCGTTGCCAAGGTGATTGAACCGAATGTCGACCTGCGACTGGATGGGGGAGGGGGGCGGTAGAGCCCGGTCTTAAGGGCTGTTTTTTTACGAGTATATTCACCAGGCTTATCTTTTTCATTCTCGTGTGTGTGTCTCCTCGTTATTCTTTTCCTGAGATAACCGACGAAACTTCCATCAAAATTTTATACAAATTTTAAGAAAATGTTTATTTTTTTCGCTCTCACTTTTCGAGCATCCAGACTTTTATACTTTCATCCCTAGCAAAGAAATCTCACAATATTATTTTTCGTAATGAAGACATAAAAATCACCTCTAAAATATTAAACTTGCCAATTTTACATTTTTACTGAAAGATTTGTTGTTTTCTTCCTTTTTTTTTTTTAGGTGGGTGATCGAGTAGTCGCATTGCCAGATCACAAAGCTTGGTCAGAACTCGTGGCGGTTCCGGCTACTTCCGTTTTTGCTCTGCCAGACGGTATGAGCTATCTTGACGCTGCAGCGATCACGATGAATTACACCGTCGCTTATATACTACTTTTTGAACTTGCGTGTTTGACACCCGGAAAAAGTCTTTTGCTTCATAGCGCCGGAGGTGGTGTGGTAAGTTTTTATTATCATTTATTACAATTACAATTTTTTC
Organism: Dyspetes luteomarginatus; assembly: GCA_963669185.1. Classification (NCBI taxonomy): domain Eukaryota; kingdom Metazoa; phylum Arthropoda; class Insecta; order Hymenoptera; family Ichneumonidae; genus Dyspetes; species Dyspetes luteomarginatus. Next base: position 9,277,517 of record OY769906.1, read on the forward strand.
AAATTATCACAACACACAAAATCAATATCTTTGAATTTATGGTATATAATGGTATATAAAATAATAGTAATAATATTACCAATTTTTTGTTCAATTGTTATTGGTATTTTCGTTTGGTTACTAAAAATATATATGTCTATATATATATTTAAAATGTATGGTACGAGAGAGAGAGAGAGAGAGAGAAAAGCTAGAAGGGCGCGATGTCGATTGTCGAGGATATTCGAACTATGCGAACGAGAACGAATGACCATCACAGAGTCTCATTTCACGAGCGTATGTCGGTTCCTTAATTATTCAATGAAACGTAACGAGACATAGGGGGGGGGGGGTCGAGGGCACAAAAATCCCACGGCAACTCTACAAAGATCCTGTACACTTTATATATATGTACACGTACATGACGTGCTTGATAATCTTTTTGTTCCGTAAAAGTTTGATCGGAGAAAAAACAAATCATTCGAAATTTCATAAAGGAAAGTCGAGAAAAATCATCAAATTTAGAAATGTTCGAAAACTTTGAGTTTGAGGTTGGCCAATCCAATTTGAAGAGGACCCCAAATAAAATCGCGAACGGCGATACTGGCGAATTAAAATAAAATAAAAATGTTCTCATCGAAATTTTGTCTCTCGTTGTACTTCTCCGTCGAATCTAACCTAAACATCGTGCGTATGGTAAAATTTTTCGTAAATTTCCAATTTTGTCACGAGCCTCGAGCCTTGGCATCGCCCAACAAGATTCTCGCTCTTCCCGACCGATCAATACCGTTCAACAGGTTACCATACTATGACTCGTCTCCTCCCCCCCCCCCCCCCAGCATCGTTCTCCGCCGGACGCGTCAGCTCTCACCGTTACCCCCACTCTCCCCCTCCACTCAGCCTCCGACGGAAGTTGAGGAAATGGAAAAATCATTCCTGCCCGGTGGGAGAAAGTGCGGCTAAACGCCCATGGGATGCTGGGAAGTTTGTTGTACCAGCGCCACCAAGCGGTAGGATCTTCGTACGCTTCGTCGCCTTGGCAACCTTCGCGATTTCCAATTCCCATGCCCCGATCTCGAGTTATTTCATATGTCAGTATACCTATATAGATTATGGTTCATGTAATTTTCCGTCCCTTGGAGGCTGATAATAATTAAATTTTATCGCAAAGAGGGGGTGGGAAAATCGATGTTTCTGAGTTATACAAGATTTGTAGAATTTTGAGTATCTAATTCATTTTAAAAACTTTTAATTGATTGAAAACAATTTGGTAGTTGGTATTTCATATATATGTTCGGATTTCGGAATGTTAATAATTTTGAAAATATTATAGAATTTCGTTTATTCGGGATTTAATTTATTTTAGAATTTTTATGCCTGAAAAACAAAATGAATCTCACCTGTGAGATTCATTCTCATCATTGGAATATTCCGGGTCACACAAGGTCACACAGACGCGGGCGGGGTCACACACACTCACCGATACTCACACAGCTATAATTACTGCGTAGCTACACGAAAAACTAAAATACACCGAGGGGGATGATGCGCGAAACGCACAGGGCGCGTATGCGCCCTAAGTATACATATATGTATAAATATATATTTGAATAACAATTTTTCGAGGGATGCATTTTTCAATGAATAAATAAATATTTATGAATTTCTGTCGAGTTTTTCATGTTCCTTCGTAACTGTAAATAAAAAGTCGATCGAACTCTCCAGCTTTCGAGTCGACCGCGCCCGTCTGAGTTCGACTTTTCCACTACTCTGCCATGTCCACGTGGACACTTATGAAGCACATGACCAAAATTTGTATAGCTTAAAAACAATCGATTCATTTGTAAATAACGAATTTCATTTTTTTGACCAATTAATTAAACTGGTTCTTTCAACAACAAAATAATTTTTCCCTCAAACGAAATTAAAAATATGTTTTTTTTTAAGTTTTTTTTAAGTTTGAAAAAAAATAGAATAAAAGGAAAATAAAACGAACGCATTTTTTTAAGACGTTTATTTTTCTTTTTACGGATCAGAGGGAGATCGATGAAGAGAAATGATGTTGTGCAGCTCGAAAGATTTTTGTTCTGTTCTTTCTCGGAAATAATGAATGACCACTTGTGTTGAAAAATTTCACATGGGGGCGCGCATTCCCAGCGTTTTATCCCTTTCTCTGTCTCTCTTTAGCATCTCCATGACTTTTTTCTTTACAAGCTTGTCAATGAACGACCACACAGACCACTGGCTTGTCTCCGTTCATCAAAGACGAGCTTTATGAACAAACAATTCACGACTTTTGCTTCTTCGTGTCTGCATCCTAAAAAGATTTTTGTTTTTTCATCGACCGGGAAGATTTTTTATCAAATTTTTCGGTTTACTAAAAAAATGCATTTAACGCTTAATAGGTATTTTTTTTTTAACAAATGGACAATTGTTCAATGAAGTGATTGGTCAGAGTTTTCAACGGAAGTTAAAAAAAGATAATGAAGATATAATTGTATGTCAAAAACAAAATATGTATTTATGAAACTTACTCATTTATACATATTCATTTAGTGAAAGTATTAGTATTTCATTTGGTGAAAAAATTGTTCTTTGTCGTTACAGGGTCAGGCAGTGATTCAGTTGGCAAAGACAATCGAAGACGTGTCAATCTTCGGTGTTTGCAGCAAATCCAAACACGAGGAGCTTAAGAAAGTCGGTACGATTGATCACCTTCTCGAGCGTGGCAGCGACTACAGCAACGAAGTCAGGAAGTAAGTTGTTGGAAAAAAATGTATTTATAAATTTTATTTATTAATAAAAAAAACTATTGTTAATTAATTTTTAACGAATACAAGATTTTAACGAATACAAGATTTATATGTTAATTCTTAAACGTTATTTATTTAAATAAATTTTATAGAGCATCTCCAGAGGGCGTTGACATCGTGCTCGATTGCGTCGGTGGCGAGGAGTGCAACAGAGGATTTTCTCTTTTAAAACCGATGGGAAAATACATTCTTTATGGCTCGAGCAACGTCGTTACCGGCGAAACAAAGAGTTTCTTCTCCGTGGCTCGATATGTAAGTAGAAAAATAATTAAAAAATACCGTTTCTATTTTATTTTTTTTACGCTAACAACATAGAGAAGTGTGATAAATGATTCGAAAATGGTAGTCATATAAAAATAGCAAGGTATAGCTCATTAGTACAATGTGGTGAAGTATGAGAAAAAAACCATTCTGTTCATTTCGGCAACGTAGAGTTATTAAAATTTTGAGCGCCCATAAGTTTTCACTTTTTTTAACGATTTACTCAATTGTATATATATTTTTTTTGAATGCCTCGAATAAGCTCGGAGAATACCGTTATCATCGTAACGATATCTAAATTTTTGTGGCCGTAAGAGATATTGGAAATAGCCGAAAATCGAATTATAAATGAAAACTCCAAATGGCCGCAACATTTCTCATGTTCGGCCGATCTGGGTCGGTAGTAATGTTTTGTAAACTTTGCGAGAAAACCTTTTTTCTTTTTTTTTTTTCGACCGTGAGAACACTGAAACAGCCAAAAATTGAATCCAAACTGCAACATGTTCAATGTGCTTAATTTCGCCCCTTCTTAGCCGATCCAAGCTCGAATGTTGTGTTTTGAAAGCCCTCGGAGTAGACTCAGAAAATACCGTTTGATTCGTCGCAATATCTCAATTTTTTTGGCTGCCAGAACACCTCGAAGTGACCGAAAATTGAACCGAAAAATTAGCCGAAATCGATAACTCGATTTTGAGGAGCTTGAAAAAAATCGGAAAAAAATCGCAGCGTGACGATTCAAGTGGCATTGTAAAACTGGATTAATAAGGAACCTTTTGAGCACACATTAGACTTGGAATTCCATCAGTTAGAAAAATTCTAGGAATTTTAATGATGAACAACAATGCAAGAAAAATGTATCGCGTACATTTTTCTCAGGACTCCATATCGATCAATGCGTTCCCCCAAATTGACCATCTAGAAAAATCAGAAATACTCTCAAACAATCTCGAAAAACTTTTCATCGTTGAATTAATATTACACCATAAGCATTAACATTCATAACAATATATTTACTTTTTGAAAATAAATTTACAATTGTACACATATCAAATGATATACACATTAAACGCACGATAAATGTTAAAGTGAATAACGAAAAAAAAAAAAACAAACAAAATTTTAGTGGTGGACGATGGACAAAGTCTCGCCGATAAAATTGTTCGAGGAGAATAAGACGCTTTCGGGTTTGAATCTACGTCGTCTGATGCATCAGCACGGTGCTCACGCTTTTGTGAGAAAAGCCGTAAACCAGGTTTATCAATTGTGGAGCGAGGGAAAAATTAAGCCCCGTGTCGACTCGACGTGGGCTCTCGAGGATGTGCCTGAGGCAATGCAAAAGATGCACGATCGTAAAAATATCGGCAAAATCGTTCTCGATCCGAGTCTAGAGCCAAAGCCAAAACCCGCGACACCGGCAAAGGGCAAAGGCAAGGACAAGAAAGCTGCAAGTCAGGAGGACAAGAAAGCATCGAGTGTAGAATCGGAGGAGGGAGAGAAGAAACCGGAGCCCGAATTGACCAATGGAACGTCCGAGGACAAATCTGACAGTGGTAAGTGAAAAACAAAAAAAAATTATGAACGAATCGATTTGCATGGATGGAGTCGTTCAGGGTGTTCCTTCAATATTGTTAGAGTTGAGTTTGCACGCGAGATTTTTTTCACAAACGATTTCTGTCATACTACGGCCCCCCTGACTCAAAGTTCAATCCGAGCTCTAGATCCATTGTAGAGTTCATTTCAATTTCGATCGAATCGGAAATGACGCAAGATCCTAATTTCTAGACACCCATTTTAGAGCTCTATTCGTATTTGAATCGACTGTAAAATTCAAGAGTTACTCTGAATCCTCTTTAAATTTAGATCTTCCTCAAACCAACTCAAAATGGATTTCACATTCATACCCCCTGTATTCAAATTTACATTAAAGTGACTCAAAATGGATTCCAAATTAATAAATTCTGCTTAAATCTGTCATCGATCTAAAAGTTACCCAAAATGGACCGCAAATTCTGAGTTGACAGTAAATTTCCATCAAATTTAGATCGAGTTTAGAACGATTATGAAATTGACATAAAATTCGAAAACGCTAAATTTCCTTTAAATCTGTATCTGTATAGTGGTTCAAATTTAGCTGCCAATTTTAACCGGAATATAATTCGAATTTGAATTGATGCTGAGCCAAGTTGTTCATTTTTGATGTAGGCCATCCAATTTTTTGACTTACTCATTTTCTTAAAGGTTACAACTGATTCGAACTATCATCCAAATTGCCTTAAAAAAAGTAAAAAAAATAAAAAAAAAGATTTTTTTCTTTTTTTTCGCAGATTCGAAAGAAAAGGAGTCAAGCTGAATCGTGGGTGTCCAGTAAGACAGATAAAAAAAACATGAAAGCCGACATAAGAAAAACGCGATCGAAGAAAGAGGTAGACACAACACGATACACCAAGAAAATATAGTTTTTTTTTTGTCACTGAAAGACGAAGGGAAAATGATGATGCAAAAAAATTTTTTTTTTTTAATGATCGCAGCGTTTGAAAATAATCTTTAAAAAAAATCCGCTACACGGGAAAAATATATCGAATAGGCGCGTGGGAGTTAAGGTTAAAGAAATATTCAACCAAATGAGAGAGAAAAAAAAAAAAAACTATCAATTCTGACGTGGTCCACAATAGTAGTTTGCAGTTACGAGGGAATTGCGAGAGAGCGAGAGGACGAATGTGTGAAAGCCTATGAGGTAAAAAAAAACTATTTTATTTCTCTGATGCCCCACGAATGCGATTGATGCAGATGAAAATGAATATGAATTTAATTTTTCGTACAGCAAAAACGAAAAACGAATTAAAAAAAATAAATGTTCTTGGCTTCATTTGGGGCTGGCATCGCCAACCCAAACGAACTCAAACACAATGCCACGAAGTAATCTATTTAAACTACGAAATATATATTTAAAGCAAAAGAAAAAAAAATAAAATAAAAATAAGACTATACGACGTACTTTCTACTACGAATTTAGTCATCAAAGTGCTCGAAAGAGGACGAAAGAATAATGGATGGAAAAAAAAACAGATCTAGTAAACGCTCTGTAAATCACTTATCGCTATCTTACTCTATCCACTTAATAACGCCTGCGATCGCTAAATAATATTGCTGCCGCTGCCAAAAAGTCGTCTACGTTTTTATTTCAAACTCGTGCGATTAATTTTTTTTTCACGAGAACTTGCTTCAACGAAAGTACACAATTTTTTTAAAAAAGGCCTTGAGGAAAGTATAACATGGAAATATTTTTTTCTATTTTTTGACTGGAACTTTTTTTTTTACTCAACGAGTTATAACAGCCTCGGATTTTTTTTTTTTGCTACTACTATACGAATTTTACAGTTTACGGTGTTTTTCGACCTAATGCGAATTTACACGTGAAATAAGTTTTTTTACCTTTTTTTCCAAATTCCAATTCCTTCGAATCGGAATTTGGGAGAACAAATCTCTGGACCTAAACAAAAGTAAAGTAACGACAAATGCATATCTCCTGCCAAAGGAAAATTCGTGAGAAAAAAAAATTAAGAATAAATAAGAGACGAAAAAAAGCAACACAAGACTTTTCGCTAACAAAAAATTGGAACAAATTTTTTACTGATAGCCTATTTATTCATTTAGAATTTGATACTAAATATAACGAAAATGATTAAACTCTATATAATTACTCACTACTTTTTACCGTATCGCGGAGTAGACAAAACATTCTAAAAAAAAGACGCTTTCCAATATCACAAATATTTCGGAGCAATTCTGAGATAAAACGAACGCTACCTTATCGACGGCCGGTAAAAAATAGACTCGAAAAAATCTCTAAAAAGATGGAACGGATCGTAAAAACAGCACGAAGTACGAGAGACACAATACGCACACACAGACACGAAGAAAAGTGGAGGGAACCAGGAAAAAAGCAACATAAAAGTTATAGCAGATAAAAAAAAAAACAAAAAAATGAAAATTCGATTGAAATGAGACACGAACAAGACACTGTATATTTTACGTAAGGCTTTAAATGTTTCATCAAATAACTATCTATTACATCATAATATATCTATATATTTGTATGGACCATTTTGTCTCCCTCCCCTCCCCGGTGACCGAAAATCGTCGGTCCTCGTTCCTACGCACATATTTTCTCATTTTTGCCTACGGCATCACCGATAAGTATGCTCAAGCCCTTCTTCATCGGTGGCGAATGGAAAAAAAAATTGCGTTGCGAAACTGTGATTTTTTTTAATGCACGATTTTGAGGGACTTTTGTATCTAACGGACATAGCGAGTAGGTGTGAGTTTTTTCTTTTTTAAGTTTTTTTAAGTTTTCTTTAGTGTAAAAAGTCATCGAGAATTGACGATTTTTTTAAACTCCAATGTCTCTCTTAAACTCTTAAAAAAAAAAACAATATTTTCGCGATTTGCAAAAAAAAAATGAAGTTTTTCTTGGCAATTCCAACGCTTCGAACGAGAAAAATAATTCCTCAATTCCAAGATTTCGCCTTGGAATTCAAATTCAATTCGTCGAATCTCTCTTGCTCTCTATTTTTAATCGATCGATCGAATGTACAATATATGTAATCAATTTATTCTTTTAATTTTCTCTCATTAGCATTTTCTCCTGCTTCTTTTCCGCTTCTCTCTCGTTCTTTGTCTCGCAAATTTACCATAATAACAACAAAAATATATATACTTATAGTACATTGGTATTGTCGCTTTGTGCGTGCCTGAGAGAGAAACAGAAGTTGTATACGTTTAATTACGTCGATTAATAATGATTAGTTATTATTATTATTATTATTATTATTATTATTTTTATTATTATTAATCGTTTTGCTGGCTGATCGTCCTGATTGTTTTTTTTTCACCTCCGTTGGAATATTTTCGGGGGCAGAGAAAAAAGAATACAAAATTCCAGCGCGATCGTGCCACGTGACAAGTGCTAAGATAAATGAAAAAAAAAAAGATACAAAAAAAAAGAAAAAAGGTAAATTATGTAAAAAATGGAAAAGCATATTTACGAGGATTATGTGTAAAATTGTTCAATTTCCTTCGAACGTCGAGCGGGAGAAATTTCGGGTGCGAGTTGCGGACAAATGCGAATGTACAGGACACAAATATTATAGTAGATTTAGTCGTGAAAGAAATAAAATGTGCTTTGAGCGAGAGAGATAAAGCGGAGGATTAGCGAAAAGTAAACGAAATTATAAAATATTGAATTAACTATGAAAAACAAAAAATGATCACGTCACGGGGAAGGGGATGAATGTAATATTTTTTTTTGGTTTCCAGTAATTTCGCGAATGAATAATCTGTCTGCCGGAGTTGTGCGTCACTCTGGTGTGATATCATTATAATTATTATAAATATTATTATTGCGTAATTATATATTTTAAAAAAGAGGAAAGAATGAAAAAAATACGTTGGTGGAGAAAAGGACGATGAGCAAACCCCGAGTATCGATGAATGAGAAGAGGAAGAATCTTCGCACCCGATCTCTCGCACCGACGGCTTGATATAATAGATTGTATTTTTGGCTTATTATTGTAAGACTGACTATGTTGCTATATTAAAAGATTGCTTCGAAAACAAAACCCTTCAATTGTTTATATTTCATGTGTTAAATTGCCGATTCGTCGTTATTTCACAACGATATCGTCGAGACAATAATTGGTGACGTTAGTCTGCGTCAACGCTACCATCTTGTATTTCTCTGCGCACGTCGATTTTTTGGAGAAAAGTTGCTACTTTCCCTCGTCCCCCTCGTGGTTGTGTCCCATAATCCCAAGAGGATGATTCAATCTTTTATTTAAACTCGCCGAAAAGAGTATCTCATCGAAAATCCCAAATGAGCTATTGTTCGGAATGCTTTTACGAGCATTCCAAAAAATATGCAGACCTAAATAAATAGAAAAAGCGTGCACATTCAAAATTTGCACATTGCTTCGTGATTATCATCCACCCATAGATCGCCCTCTATGGGTAATGGCTGCCTTATAAAGTTTTGCGTTGTGAATTTGCGAAAATGATGGGAAGCGCTACAAATCCAAATGTAGCGGTAATTTTTAATACCTCGAAAAATATGTTTTCTTTATGCTCTTCAATCCCGAATGGAACTTCGAGTGAGAGAGAATAAGTTTATAAATTATTGGCAAATGTAAAAAAAAGCACGAAAAATCAATTGAACAATAATGCGCAAGGGACAATAATTGAACAATAATGTGCAAGGAAAAAATCGAGATATTATTTTTTCATATTGGAAAATGCCACTGAGTAAGGTCTTCTTTTCTTTACACCTAATGTTTAACTGCATAATTCACAGCAACAAAATTGAATACTTTATACCTTGCATATGCCCTTTTTTGTTCATGAGCAAATAGTTTTTCGAAATAATTGTCAACGCCAAACTTTTTCTTTCGATTGAGCCTTTCGATTAATATTTTTCGGCAATTATCGTCAGCTTTATTGTAGTTTTGTTTTTGGAATTACACGATATTTACAACGTTAGAGTCCTATTATTTCCAATATATTCTCGTCTGTGCTCGTAATGTGCTATCAGTAGTATCACCAGATACTACTGATAGCACCTTGGCCTTGGAAATGCCTTGGCGAGGTCACATACCGTCGTCGGTAAGACAGAATTGTTTGCCTTCTCTCCGAAACGATTGATGTTTGAGGAAAAAGAAAATTAGGTTCTATTTCGTCTATACCTGCGGCAGGAACAATTTGCTTTTGCCTCAGTCGCCAATCGCCTCGAAAAAAATATAGAAACAATTTTCTCTTACCGACGGAGATGTGTTTGGGTAAAGCATGTTGTTCCTGCATATTGATGAGAGCGCTTCAGCTCAGAATATCGCTTGACCGCTCGAGACCTTGTCAGTATCCCGATTGTCTACAAAAATCATCGGCCTATCATGTCTTTGTTATTTACTGTCGATAAGGAAAATTCCTACTCTATTAATCCTGAAGTATAGCCCATAGCACTCGAGCACTTTTTCGCTCGGGCGAACTGGCAACATGCCGCGGCGCCTGAGGGGCACCTCTCGAGTGGAAAGGGATATAATAGAAAAGTTCTGGATCGCGGGATGCTGCCCTCATATATTTAATTTCTACAAGTAAGGTAAATGTCCCAGTTACTGGACGCGTATCGCGGAAGCCATTTCCCGACGGATTTAGACTGAATACGTTGGCCATTCTGACGGCGAGTGCGGGAGAAAAAGCTACATTTACTCCGTTACCAAAATTCCCCTAAACCTAAACGGTTGATCTTTCGGACAAACGAAGAGAGCCACGAGCATATAACGACTCTGCGGTTGGTGGCTCTCTTCGTTTGTCCGAAAGATCAACCGTTTAGGAGAATTTTGGTACGCAGTTTTTGTTACCGACAGAGAAGAAGCACATCGCGCGTGATGTGCTGGACAAGCTGGACTTTGCGCGGGTGTGTGAAAGATAGCTCGATTGGCGGTCATGGAGGAGCGAAGAGAGACGTACCGAGAACATGTAGCATATTATCTTAAGGTAATGTGCTACTCCTCTGTTGGTAAGACAGTTTCTGCGTAAGCCATTGTGAGTGCAAGAGAGAAAGCTGCTTTTACTCCGGTATCAAAATTCTCCTAAACGGTTGATCTTTCCGAGAATTTTGGTACGCAGTTTTTGTTACCGACAGAGGAGTAGCCCTATAGATTTTCTTTGTGTTTCTCTCGCATATATGTCTATAGCACATCACCGTAACGTGATGTGCTACACAGGCTGGAGTTTGCACAGTTGCGAGAGAGATAGCGCGTTCTGCGCTCATTGAGGAGCGAGAGCACGGTCTATGTAAGACCGTGAGCGAGAGAGACACACTGAGAACCTGTAGCACATCACACGAAAAATTCTGGTAGAAAAATAAAGATAGGCATGAAGCCCATTTAGCCCGTTTATTTCTAGGTAGGTGTCTCAGTGCTGCCCTCTTCGAAAAATTTGACGATTCAAGATCCTGACTGATTATTATCTACACAATAATAAAGTGCATTCTCTGGAGACGTTCAGCCTGCACTCTGAGACATTCCGCTTGATTTGAGGGAACCCGAGCCTCAGGAACTCCCTATAGTTAGATTATAATTATAATTTCAGTGCGTTAAATATTATAACTATTATTATTGAACTGTAGCTATATATTATTGTCGACAGCCAGTTGACGCCACTCAGAAATATACTTATCTAGAGACTCGGTAGAGTCTTAGGACAAGTACATTTCTCCCTTACCGGCTTGCGCGAAGGCCCTCGCTTCGCTCCCGAGACTCGCACGACTATATTATCCCGAACAAAACGATAAGACGTGGTGGGAGAAAGAAAAATTTCTTATATAATGAATACAGATTACTCGTTTCTAGTGATACTTATTATCTAATACGATCATCGGTTTATTTATCGTGACTAGAATCAATTGAATCCGGCGACGTTTTACCGTTTTTGGTGATATTTTACGATTTTAGAGTGGAAGTTTTGTTAACGCACGCTCGCGGACGGCATGCAGGCATACACAGCCGCTCGTACCATGCAAAGGTCGAGCGTGACATAGATATAGGACAACTGCCGGACACACTCGCGGCCACCATGTATGCATATATATATACGGTCGCACGTAGCACGCAAAGGCCGAGCGTGACAGATATAGGACATCTGCTCAACACACTCGCAGTCGCTATGTAGGCACATACGGTCGCACATACGCATTCAAAACGAACTGTGCAACGCTAAGGCTACCGTCCGCATTTTTCTTCTACACATGCAACTTAACCTATGCATGCATGCAATCTTATTCACTTCATCACTGACTCGTTAATTTCTATACTCATTCGTGGCGTCGATATATATTGTTCGTTATTGTTTCTAAAAAATGGTATCATTTAATAACAATCATTTAATGCCTGCCGTATTCTTTGTAAGGTTGCTTTATAAATAACTGACATAAAGGTTATGTATACGAATTTCTATTATTTGTGGGCAGGTGACATGTATGTTTCATTATTATATTTACTCAAAAAATATGGTAATTAGTATCAACAACGAAGACATAGGTTATGTTTGTTGGGATTAAGCGTGAGGAGAGCGGACACTTGCATCGTTATTATAATTATGATGGTAATGATTAATTTTAATGTTTCCCGAGTGAGTGTTTGTTAAAATTTGAAAAACAGAATCGAAAAAGTACTTGACGCTACTGTTACTTTATAAAGTTATTTACATTTTAAGCCAGTAGTGGCAAATACTTTTTAGATTCCGTTTTTTTGTTCGTTCTTTTTTTTTTACTGCATTAAATCACCTCACATATTTAATAAAGTCTGCATCATTAAACCGGTGTAGTTCATAATTATTACAGAAGAATTAAAAAATATAATGATATAAGTCGCATTGACGACATAAACGGCTGCGGTTTTTCAGTAAGAATCTTCTTCTGTTATAATAATATTTACTTGGCATTATATAAAGATATCAACACTTTTTGTATTGTTGAGGTTTTCTTTAGGGAATAATGTGGTACCAGCTAGAAATGTACTTGACCGATTTTTTTTTCGCCACAGGCGATTTATTGTGGGATAATCTCTTTCCCTCGAATAGAAAATGTCAGATGCAATTAGCCATTTAATTTCCATCCATAGTTAATTTACTATCAGAGCCGCTATATTTGGTTGTTGGTAAAGTTGCTAATTGAATCGTGAAAATTATTGTACCGTAAGATGCCATGAATTTATTCGTAATATTTTGTTATACAGTCGAAACTTCGCAAGGCACGAGGGCAATCCATTCCTTTTCGCTTCAGCTGAGACGGAAAAGCGAGAGTTTGGCTTGAAACATTTGTAACGTTTGAAGATGTAATTAGTATTACTGCCTCCGTCACACATCTCAAGATCTCTCTGGATTTATTCGAAGACAATAAAATGTACCCACGAGCTCATCGCAACGTGACAGAGATTCTAGAGATTTTTTTATTTTACTAAATAAATATGGAATGGACAGTCAGATGAGTTGACAGTAGTAAAAGTAAGTTAATGAACAGGCGTGAATATCGTATTTGCTTTCTCCACTCGAAAAATAATAATTTCTTTACATTGAATTAAATTATTCGAGGATTTCTTTTAGTGCTACATAGCATGATAATCGATGGCCGGTCTATTTTTTACTAGCCAGAAAAAATGGATCGATATCCTAAATGAAAAAAAAAAGAAGAAAGGAGAAACAGTTTTTGCTTTTTGGGAAAAAAGTCGTTGGTTCACTACAATGTAATTTTGTTTACTGATAGATTTGCCAATTCATTCTGTATTCATTATCAACGCAATCGCTTGAGCTGTAGAATCGGAGTTGGCGCATCAAGCCACCGTTGAAAAAAAATTTATTACTAAATTTTAACAATTGCATTATGAATATTGTTTAATATTTTCGTATTTGATGATAGAGCAAATTGTAATTAATTATATTGGACTGAACCAAGCGATATACGTATATTCACGACATTTCAAAATTACTAATCTTCGCCACGAAAGGTAGTGGGCCCAGTTACTGACACTGTACTAGTTACTGAAAGTATTATGGACAAACAATAAGTGCGAGGGAGACGGCAACAGGAATTCTTATGGGGTGTCAGCAATTGGACCCACTACCTTAAGTGTTCGACATTTTTAAGTCTCCGATAAAAATGCAACAAGCATTGGATGTATATGGGGCATTCCATGCCAAATCGACCACTTTTGAACCTGACCCTTTTAGATTTTGCTGAAAATGTTCTGTCCTTTTCTACCCTATGAAAGATGTTTCTACAAATTTTTTCAAATTTTTCCACCCAACCCAAAAAAAGTTATGAATTTTTCAAGAAAATGGCTTTTTTATTCTCAAATAGCCATAACTTTTTTAGAAATTGACTTTTTGGTACCTTTTTTTTTTTTTTAATTTTTGTTTTTGAATGAACTTTTCGAAAAAATACACGAAAAAAATTTAACATGATCAATTATATAAAATAATCGGGTTTTTTGAGTAAAATCGTCATTTTTCCGAAGTTCGCCATTTTTTTTTTTTTTTTTTTTTTTCTCAATAAGAACTTCAATTAATTTGACAACTATCCCCGCTAATCTCGGAGTGGGCCGATTTTTTTCTATTTTTTTTATTTAATTAAAATTTTTTTTTTTTTAATTTTAAAAAATGAAATTTTTTTTTTCATAAATACTATTTATATAACAATAAAAATGTTATTTAATGGTTCTGAGGTATTATAATCTCTATTTATTATGTTAATCTTCGATTATAATGACTGAAATTCAAATTTTGATGCGTCAATAGGATCGATAAACTAGGGTATGGCCCGAAGAACTCTTTGAATGGACTTCTGATCCGGACAACTTGCCAAACATCATAATTAAGTTTTCCCCAGAAGAGGATTATAATACAGCAGTAAATGATTTGAATGAAAGATTTTTAAAAACGAAACCGATCACAGGAACTCAACAATTACACTGTATAATTCCAGACAAAAATGGTTGTTTGTACATTAAAAGCTTTTCAAATTCCAACGAGCACAAAATTTGTAAAATATTTAAACGCCAGAGACGTAATTAATAAATTGTTGAATCATTTTTCAATCATTGAAAATTTACTTTATTAATCATTAATCCTAGTCAGTAAAATAGAAAATTAACATAATAAATAGAGATTATAATACCTCAGAACCATTGAATAACATTTTTATTGTTATATAAATAGTATTTATGAAAAAAAAAAATTCATTTTTTAAAATTAAAATTTTTTTTTTTTTAATTAAATAAAAAAAATAGAAAAAAAAATCGGCCCACTCCGAGATTAGCGGGGATAGTTGTCAAATTAATTGAAGTTCTTATTGAGAAAAAAAAAAAAAAAAAAAAATGGGAACTTCGGAAAAATTACGATTTTACTCAAAAAACCCGATTATTTTATATAATTGATCATGTTAAATTTTTTTCGTGTATTTTTTCGAAAAGTTCATTCAAAAACAAAATTTTTTAAAAAAAAAAAGGTACCAAAAAGTCAATTTCTAAAAAAGTTATGGCTATTTGAGAATAAAAAAGCCATTTTCTTGAAAAATTCATAACTTTTTTTGGGTTGGGTGAAAAAAATTGAAAAAATTTGTAGAAACATCTTTCATAGGGTAGAAAAGGACAGAAAATTTTCAGCAAAATCTAAAAGGGTCAGGTTCAAAAGTGGTCGATTTGGCATGGAATGCCCCATATATAGAGCAAATTTTTTTTCCGACAAGGAATTAAATCGAGTTTTCACTAAAAAGTTTGAAAAAAATCCAGGTTAAAAACCATAATAAAAAAAGTGCAAATGAAATTCGCACAATGCTTCCTAATAATTTTTATTTTCTAAAAATCTAAATAATTTTTCATAAACAACACACTTATTACCATTATATTCAACATGACAAATAAAATAATTATCACTGCTATATATTTTTTGAATAAAAACATTTTTTTTCCCATGAAAGACAAATATTCATTTTTGAAAAAATTCTTATTTTTTATTATTATTGTTTTTATTCTACATTTGCGATTTTTATTCTCACGAGACATGAGAAACGGACGCATTATCCGGAAAAGAGACGACTCGTGTTTCCTTTTCTCCACGTGTGTCTCGAGTTGTCACGGATGATCGACTTTATCCGATAACATCGAGATGCTTTGCTACCTTGTGTCCGCCCACACACACTTATACACTCATTTTTCTTTCCTTCTCTTTCTCTCTCTCTCACTATCACTCGATTTCTCTCGTTCTTTGAGCTCGCTCTTCCGTGTGCGTCGCATCACACTCGAGGATGACGTCAACGACGTCAACGACGACGACGACGACGACGTTTTCGAGGACATTCGCCAGAAAAAACGAGAATGCAAGTGTATCGTTCGGGTAATAAAGCGAGGATGAGAATGCGGTGGACGTATAGGAACGTAAAGCGTAGAAAAAGAGGAAAAAAAATGATGAGTATAAAAAAAAACCGCAGGAAAGCTATATAAAAGAGCACAAAGAAAGAGAATTTGACAGAGTCGAGCCCTTCATCTTTATCCGCTGAACACAGACCCAAAATTAATTTATCTTCTACCTAAGAACATTTTTATCTATTTTTTGCTTTTTATAGAGAAAATTTTGTTCTTGTAAAAACAAGTTTTCGAGTTTTTAATGTCAGAGTACTTGTAATAAAATTCGGTTGAGAATTGTATACTAAATTTATCTAAAATCAAATTATAATGAATCAATTGAGTCACTAAAGTTATCAGTCAATAGATTGACAAATCGAATGAATGAATGAATGAATGAAAGGTAAAACTATAAATCTTAATCTATATTTTTATAGCTCTTGAGCTATCGATTGTATAATCGGAATTTGAAACGAGGCGAAAGGGATGAAAAAAACAGATGCGAAGAAGCAATCCGGGGGAGACCCAACTAATGACGAGCTGCGAAAACGCTTCCCCCGAGCTTAAATAGAGTTCGTTACTAGCAGACACACACATATCCACCTTTTTTCTAACAAAAGCCTCCTAATCTCGGACGATTTTTTATTATCTCTCTTTCTCTGGGGAGAGACGAGCCGAGAATCGAGCAACAAGCATCCGGCTCGACTACACACATTTGCACATTTGCTCTCTGCCCACCCATTTTCCTGTCTAACCCAGCAAACACCTTCTTCACTGACCTCGATTAAAAAACTGACTCTAATGATCGAAAAGTATTCCGAATACATTTTAAACAAAAAAATTATTCAATCGTGAATATTTTCCGTGATTTGCAGCTAGCTCTTCCATCTCACCCAGTATAGACTTATTTATACCCGAGGACGACATGCAAATGTTAAATTTTAAGCGGCCAAAATTCTACAACGTTTTGGTGGATTAAACCGTAATTGGAGCGTTTAGGAACTCGCCCGAATGTCGAGGATGTTGATTAGCTTACCTTGATATCTCAATTTTCATAATTACGACAAAAATTAGAAAAATTTCCAAAATTCATCGAACACATTTGCATAAATCGGTAACGCAATTCTCAAATTTCGTTGAAAAATAAATTAAACTTTATGAACCGAGTGTCATTCTAAAGCTCCAACGATTACAAAAAAAGAGCATAACGCGTAGTCGAATATGCAAGATTAAAAATAAATACAGCAATTGTTATAAATTGAACCGATTTCCGTCATCGCGAAAGAGATTTTTTTTTAAATTCTTTTATCTGAATTTATTTTAGGATTAATGTTTTATTTCTGACATAAATATCAATCTGCTTTATTTCCGTTCTAAACTAACTCTATACCGGAAATGATTTCGTTAAAAAAAAATATATATTCCGAAAATCATTAGAAATTTATTTTACGTTGTATGATGCAGATCTTCGTTGTACCAAAAGCTAAATTAATGCTTTGTGGCTTTAAACCTGCTTTATGAGATGGCTAAAATGGTTTAAGCCATGGTGTGACCAGAGTCGAGAGCACGACGTGCTCAACGAGCTAATTGGATTTTCCATGTATGTCGTTAGGGTAGAAAATGGAGGAAGAGTGGCCTAGTGGGGTGGGGGCAAAATAAAGGAGAGATTTAGAGAGTAAAGACTCTCGTCGTGCATACTGAAATCGTATCTTCTGAAATTACTCGCCAACCTTGGCCAAATATATTCTATAAACATACGCACCCCCACCCCCCTCGAACCCTTCTCCACCGACCCATCGACATACACACACACACACACACATTGGTAAGCTTTTTGTATAATTTAACACGAGGATTTTGGTTAAAGCTTCCTGTAACAAGATTCAGGACTCTCGAGCCAGAAATAATCTTTCCTGTTCATATACAGGGGTTCCCGGATTCTTGTACGCCTTTCGGAATAGACGTAGCACAATCCGCCAGAGGCTGTTTACGTTGGTCAAATCAAGGTAGTATTATTGTCTAGAGCATTCTTTTGGAGGTCATTTTGAGGATGGAATAAATTTTAAACTGTTTGAGTTTGCTTTCTGAAATTTTGCAAAAATGTTTATTGATCTTTCAAGAAAATATGTACAAATTTGGAAAAAAAAAAATTGATTGTTATGTACTTATGTACGTTTGTTTACAACTCGGTGCGCGGAAAACGCCCCCAATTGGCAACCAGCGTTGTGGACGTTGTATACATCTCAAAATATATTCTTAATCTGTATGAGTGTTGTGACAGTTGGTATCAAATTTGGCAGAAAAAAAAATTACAAAATGGCGGCATGCTAAACTTTGATTATCAATTTTTCAAATCAAACAAATTTTGTAAATTTTGTTTTTTTCTGCCAAATCTGGTACCAACTATCACAACGCTCATACAGATTAAGAATATGCTTGGTTTTTTTTTCAGATGTATACAACATCCACAACACTGGCTGCCAATTGGGGGCGTTTTCCGGGCACCGTTGTAAAAAAACGTACAAAAGTACATAACAATCAATTTTACATGATAATCAATTTTTTTTTCTTCCAAATTTGTACATATTCTTGAAAGATCAATAAACATGTTCACAAAATTTCAGAAAGCAAACTCAAACAGTTAAAAATTTATTCCATCCTCAAAGTCACCTCCAAAACAGCGCTCTAGACAATAATATTGCGTTAATGAAGAAACGAAATATTTCTGTTAATTTTTGGTTGCAGGTTCACGGGGATCTTCAGTAACAATAATTAATTCCTCATAATCGCTCTCTTAACGAAGTGATGGCAATTAATGGAAGTGTCATGGCAAATATGTAATTCCGATGGACCTTTAATTTCACAATATGGCGTGCTTAATTATAACGCACGCGTTTGATATATTGCCGATAAAAATTCTTAAATTAGGTGATAATTTATAAAAGTGAGCCTAATCCAAATTGAGAGAATCGTTCAAAGGATTTCTAGATTTGATAAAATTTTCACGACATTTTCAATTTTTCGTAAAAATTTCCTGATCGCTCTGCTTATTACGTAATAACGAATGGAAGTAAACATAAAATAATTCTCGCATAAAGAATGGTGTGCGATTTAAAATTTGCACATTAATATTTCGTCAATGTTGATTATTTGAAAAGCTTCTCATATTAAGATAAAGCCAAAATTAGGAACGTCATTTTTTTATGGAGAATTTGTAAATGTTCAAAAATTATGACGAAGTAATGCGAAAAGATTCAATGTCAATTATCATTTTTTAGCATGATTTATTAACATAAATGTTTCTCTTTCCAGCGCAGTTATTTTTTTTTAATAAAAACTTTTATAAAAAGTCTCGTTGACATTATAATTGACGTTGAAAGTAATTCTGTTCACCCCCCCCCCCCCCCCCCACCCTCCGCCTAAAAAATGAAATTCTCTTAGTGTTTCTTGACAATATTTCTGCCATATAAAGTTTATTTACGACAATTTGCAGATTACTACGATACAAGCATTGAAATTATGATGATGATAATAGTAATAATGATAATAATAATAATAATGTCGGCCGATAAGATAAAATCTTGAAAAAAGGTAAATTAAAATAAACGACCTGAAGAGGGTTGAGCTAGTGAATGAAACGCGGCGCGTAGGTGAGGCAAAGGCAGCAGAGGGACAGCAGCAACAGCAGCGGCAGCAGCAGGGAGCGCGAGCACGATAGATCGATATTGGAGTTGCGCACGCAGGCTATTCCGTCACATGGCCGTTGTAGTCGTCGTCGGCGGGCGACTCCACAGCCATCAGGCTAGGAGCAAAAGCACGAAGGCCAGGAGGTGCGATAGGTGGCGTCACAAACCCCTGCCTGGCTGAGATCCAGGGGCTACACCGGTCTCTGTTATGTGGAGAAGGAGGACGAGGAGGGGATTTTTCGTCTGCTATACAGTGATTGGCTGCTTAAACGATGCAAACAGACAGTGACTGGCCACTCTTAGTCAAAGGAAAAACTCTGATTGCCCACTTAATTGGTCGAGAAAACAGTGATTGGTCGCTTTGTAGGACAAACTGACAGTTATTGGCCACACAAGTGGGATAAATTACCGTTATTTGCTTTGAAAAAAAAGTAACGATAAACTTCTTTGGCCATTTCTTCAATTCAATGATTTTTATACTCTTCGTGCCGTTTGCACTTGTACGCAAATGGAAGATAGACATTAGGCAGCAGACAAAAAACAGTCACTGCCACTCAAAATCGCTAAGAGTACAGTTATTGGCATAAGTCTGCTCCGCTCGATAACCAAGACCGTTTCGCACAGAAGACTGCTACTCACTCGGAGGGTGGCCAATAACTGTATCGATCGTCCTACAAACGGAATGGCCAGGCCAACAGGACGAAGGGAGGACCGGAAAGGGCGAGGATGTTGACGAGAGAACATTGAGTGAAAGAAGAAAAAGGAGCGAGGGAGAGATCGAGAGGACTGCTGCAGCCTGGGAATCTTCCTCGTGCTTGTCTGCCGTCGAGAGAAGGATGTGCCTGGGGCTCCTCTCTCGGTGGCTCCGTCGCTACATCTTTCATTTCGTTTCGCATGTGTAACGACAAAAGTTCTTAAGGGGGGCGCATTATGGGTGAACGTTTTAAATTTCCACGATGGAAAATTCTTCATGCCGTATCAAAAATATTTTACATTGCGAAATATATGATATACGTTAACCAGAATCCTTATGGGTGTCAGACGTGAATTATTATGCAAAGGTGGAATACTCACGGTGACACGAAAGAATATTTTCTCTTTTTTATTTATTTTCGGTTTTCATTCTCAACGTTTCCGACTGTTTTTTTAATGATTCTGAACGCAAATTCAAGTCTAGTGAAATTCGGTCTTAAGGTAGATCGAAACAGATGCTACTGGTGTGAAAATCCTTTGGAATTCTCTTCTAGAATTCTCTTCTAGAATTACGGAAGTTTCCCAGCAATGCCAAGATATATATTATGGGATTCTACACTTGACTATATTGCATCCCATAATATCTTAACTCGAAAACGTTCGTCACCCTGGAAAACAATTGTCCAGAACATATGCATGTGTGAACATTTGCGCACCTATATCTATATCAAAGTGACCTTCACGTAATGTGCTACTCCTCTATCGGTAAAATAATTTCTGGGTAAGTCATTATTAGTGGGAGAGAGAAAGTTGCCATTTCTCCTAAACGGTTAACTTCTCGGACTAAATACGAGAACAGCAAAGTGCGCTATTGTTTGCCGGAGTTTGTCGTTCCTCGACTTTTGTTCGAAATAATTCATGAAAATTAAATTTTCGTCTCATTGATTGACAATGAGTAGTAGAACATCGCCTTAATGCCATGTATCTGCGTATATTTTTGCACGTCTTAGGGTAACTCAATTATACGCAAATGCAGATTGTTAAGTCATATGAAACGATTCCACATAAATTCCGGACGGTGTTGAGTTGCTTTGCACATTTCATTCAACTCCGAAACCATGTAGCATCGTCTCATGCAATTCTATAAATTTTCGCGTCGTTTATAAAGGTTCTGTAGCATTTTTTAAAACTCTAAAATACTCTCTAGAATTGTTTACGTCTGATTGTACGCAATTCCAGGACGGTGCGAAATTGCTCTGTTCGATTATCTGCAACTTCATACTGCCTAAAATAGCTCAGAAAAATTATACACGGGTGAAAAATCGTATGCGATTGCCCTAGACATCTCTACACGCGTATTTAACCCTACAACCCTATACCGGGGTAGATATTCACTCCAGCCAAATTTTGAAAAAAATAGTTTTTTTGCTAATTGTCTGAACTTTTCGGTCATTCAGTGGGTTTATCAGTAACTAAACTCAAATTAATTTTCTTGCATACCGTTCCCTTCTTTATTAAAAAAAACGAAGAAATTCATGTACTTTTTAAGTCGTTTGTCTCTGTGGGAAAAATTATACGAACGAGAAAGACGTAGTGCGGTGGGGTTGATATGTATCCTAGTCAATCGTTAGAAGGTGAGAAAAAAAAAGTCTAGCGTTTCAGGGTCAAATTTGTTGTTTGATCAACTTGATCATCGTTTGTAAATCACTGAATCCTGAAATTGTTTGGTGCGACATTCATGGACACAAAATAATCTTGTCGTGGTTATTACTTTTTAACAATGCAGTGATAATTTACATTACTGGAAAATAGTGTGCCTGAGCCTATATACACATGTAGTGTACGTACTTAAATTTCGCTATTCAGGGAGAAGCTACGAAGGACCTTAAAGCAGTAAAATAAAATCGTGAAACGTTGCTGGTATTGAAGCAAAGCGAATGGAATACCGTGCCTCGAGGAGAAGGGTGATATATTGCTGGGAGAGGTTACGGGGAAAGACGAAGGGGATGGAAACATTGAACGGCGAATAGGGGTAGGCGAATAAGGAAGAAAGAGAAAACGATAATGTAGCGAAGGGTGCGTTGATGAGATATAGAGGGGGAAAATCGAAGGGATGTTACGATGGTGGGCTACCCCCTACCTCTCCTATCCCTGAATGGTTTCTGAATGAAAATGAGGGGAGGGCGATGTGGAGCCAGAGGGGGTAAACGATCTTAAGACAAGGATGGAGAATCTTCGGATTGAGGGGTGCGTGCAATTCCAAGGGTTCGAAGCTACAGGGAGATACAAAAAATATGTGGGACACTACGAGGTTGCGCATAACTTTGGCGGTGAGAAGGGGATGAAAATATCGAATGCAGTAAGATTAAGGGAGGGAATGAAATTTGAATCGTTGGAAGAATATGAAAATAATGTTGAACTAAAATTTGGGCGATAGCTAAACGTGGATGCATTTCAAAAACGGGGTTGAAAATAACTGTTAACGGTATTGCAAAGGGCTGAAAGTGCGAAGAAAAAACTCGGCAAATACACAAATAGAATGAAATAAATTGTTGCATGCGATCAAGGAGGATGAAAAGTCATTTGGAAACTAAATAATTTGTCACTTATGGAAAAATCGTTAAAGTGCCCTGAAAAGATTGGGTAGAATTTTGTACGTCCCAAAAGAAGGATGAAAATATACGCAAAATTGTACAGAGTTGAGATAGAGAGAGAGAGAAGAGACAGAGAGACAGAGACAGAAACAGAGACAGAGATAGAGATATGGAAGGCTGATTTCTATCTTTCTCTCCTTTCATCCCCTCCGCGTTATCCTTGATATGGGGGATGATAGGAAAGTGGGGGAAATGGGGGTATGGGGGCGCGAGACGAGGAGCGAGACACGCGAGCCTCTCACCTGTTTGCCAAGTCGCCAGTCTGGTTTACGCGCCCGGTCATTCGCTGCCTCCGATTGCCAAAGCGCCTCTCTCTCTGTCTGTTTCTCTCTCTTTCTCTCGATATTTCCCTCTGCGTACACACCGAATGCTACAAGTGGTCCCTGCGAGCTTTTCACCCTCTTGAGGTTTTCCAAAATTTTGATTGCAAAATTAATTCTTGTAAATAAAAAGAAAAGAAAAATTTATCACATTAAAATATTTATTCGATGATTTCGCGATAATTATTAATTTTGATAAAAGCTGCGAACAGTTCGTAAAAATAATTGGTGACGAATTTTTGTGAAAAACAGTGGTTTTCGTTTCGATTTTAATTTTTTCTTCAATCTTATTTTTGTGACGTTTTTGGGAAATTGCATTTTTTTTCTTTTCACCAAATTGAGTGATTAGACTTCGGATTTTTTTGAACCATACATGTTCACGATTTGCACTCAGAATTTTATTCGGTAAACATAAAATTTGTGTAATTGGACAAGTGTGGAAGTTGCGTTTTTTTTTTTTAAATCTAAGCAAATAAATTTGCTTTCGTGATGTATGAATATTTCAATTCTTGTGGGAAGTGAGACAAAATCTGCGCAGTTGACGTGCCTTGGAGGTGAGTTTTATCACTCGTGTGTTCATGTATATGCCATCACACTTGTTGCCACGATGTTTACACGCCAATTCTATCATTTTCGATTATTTATTCATTCGTACGAAAAAAAATCGAGCATCATTGAAATGTTTATGAGTTCAATAAATAACGAATTTTCACCCGTCGGTATAGCGTTTCATGCACGGTGAATCGTTTACTTCATACCAAAGTCTTCTTTCGATCGTTACCATATTTGATTCATTACTATTACTATTATTTATTCTATTTCTTATTTTTATTACAAATAAATGATTTTGGAACAAAATTCTTACAATTATTTACAGGTAACTCGAGTATCTCAATTTTGAAAAAAACAATTAAAATAAATCATTATAAAAATAATAATTTGCTTAAACTGTTATTAGAGGTAAATTTTTGTTACCACATAACTATAATTACTGATGAAAACTATTAATGAGAAAAAAAAATTAGGGTCCTTATTATTATTAACATCATTATCATTATTGTTGAAGTTCATTGAAGTAGTGAAAGTAAATTTTAGTCAGACATACCAGTCACACTTTATGCAATAATATGAACAATAATAATAATAACAAACAGCAACAACAACAACAACAACAACAACAATAATAATAATAATAATAAGGTAAAACGAAAGAGTGCAAGTAAATTTTATTAGGGCGTACGAAGGTTGTTATTTGCAGATAAAATTTATTTTGATACTACTTTTCAATTGCCCTGCAATGCATTAATCGATTGTGGAATATTTTTTTTTTATTCAAGTATTTTAGATATTATTCGCGATATGGGAAAAATTGTGTTTTGAAGGACGTATCGAAGGGAGTATTATCCGCTCTTTTTTCCACAGGAAAAATCCGTAAGGGGCTGAACACGCCGATGTGGTACAGGGGAAGGGATGAATTAATGGGTCAAGGTATTGAGTATTACCGTGGGGCGTCCTGTTTCACGATTGAGCTACAAAGAAGGTCTATAGGCCATTTAATATACATATACATATGTATATGTATGAGTTTGTGTGTGTGCGTGTGCGTATGTGCTAGGTCTGTATGAGGGTTGGATACGTGTTCATTTCGATGATGTATATATTGCATAGAAACGGGCTTCATGGGAAATCGAATAACCGATTTAATTGATTGGGGTGAACCAAGCTGAAATTATGGTGGAAATGAAAACATAGCATATAGCATGAAACTCCATTAATTTTCACTGTGATGTCCAATGATGATAGTACTGATTAGAATCCCGTACATGTAGAAGGCTGAAAGGAGATCTGAAACCCACTATAATTTTTGAAACATAAATTACTGCAATAAAAATGTCCGAAATTAGGACATACTGCTTTGCCTTCTAGCCATTAAATATGTTAAACAAGTGACAATCTATTTTATTTTTGTGATGCGCTAAAATTTACGTAGTGCGTTGTTTGCTTAGGAGGTGCTTGCTTAGCACCGGAGCACTGGTTTTTAGGGTGGCAATTTATACGATGTAGTTTTCTATCCGTGTCTTTAGCAAGATTTATGCTATCGAGTGTGATCGTTGTCGTCTCTCTAATGTTGCTATCGATTGATTTTCGGTGTATGCTACACCAGGATTAACACCTCTAGTTTCATTATCATTAGTGTTTCCCCCTACTATGACCACATTATATGTATATTACTGATCTTTATTTTTTTCAATTTTATGTTTATTTTAGTTCGATGCTAATCACTTTCAATAATGAAACTTGCTCAAAAAAGACAAATTTTATATTTAATTAATGAAATTACCGATTGAATTCGTTACTTAGACTCGATGAAATAATTCATTGTCTGATTCAACAAACTAATCATTTAATAATTTGAGACAAAATATTGCATTATCTTTGTTTCTAATAGTATTGATTTTTGTTTATAAATCGAAACTCTTTACACTTATTTCAAATTTCATGTTGGCTGGCAAAAGTTACGTGTTTCTTATTCAATAAATGAGCGAACGATTCTACAAGTAGGACGGGGTGAAAATCCTACTGATTATTGTAATGGAAGTACTTTCGAAACAAGGTATGCGTGAGTGATGGAGGAAAAAAGAATCAGGTTAAATGTGAAACAAGCACACGAATGACGCAACACGAATTACCATTTGGATTACGTGTACGAGGAAAAAGTTGTTGAAAAGGTCAACCTGTAGTCTGACCAGCACTCGACTTTACCACTTGAAATTATATATTTCAAGCAATATTTTCAGCACCATTACGATGTCTCAGACGCCCAATTGAGAAATCACAAGTGTCACCCTGACTTCTGATGGATAAATTTTAACTACCCAATTCCAGTCTTCATAAGCTTGTCTAAAAAATTATAATTTGTATCACGCTTCTGTCACAAGAATTTCTTGTGGTACGAGTCAGAGGTGGATTCAAGTCCCTACTTTATGATCGTTTTACTCTGGCGTAACCCTGTCACGCGTTTGTCATCAGTCACTAAAACTGCCATGATTTTTCCAGTAGAACTTGCTGCTGGATTTGTATATGGGCTGGGGTAGTAAAGAATGTTATTGGTCAGATAAAAAGTAGTAGTAGTAGTAGTAATAATAATATTATTATTAATAATAATAATAATAATAATAATAATAATAATAATAATAATTGGAAAACTGGTAGTTTGGTCTAGTGGTCAGCGTGCTCGCCCTAAAGCCGAGCATCACCCGGTCAACGGTTCAATTTCCAGTTTCGTGCTCTCACCGAAATTAAAAATATGGGCGTGACATAGCTCCAGATATTTATATAAGGCATATTCACTGCTCATTTACAGTTTATATAATATATCAGTCCTGTGTTTATATTCTCGACGAGAGACGATATAGCTCCAGGATCGTGATATGAATCAGAGACCGGGTGTGTTGGCATATAATATATTACTGCAGTCTCCATGTACCCATAATAATAATAATAATAATAATAATAATAATATGAGGAGATAATATGTAATAAAACGTTTATGAAGTTAACTTGACCCAATTTATTTCTGACGGATAAAAGTGGATAAAAAGTTCCTTTGATTTTTTTCGACAATTTAAATCCATTTAGTCCTCGATACGCTTTCGACACTGATAGCCGCTTGTCACGATTACGATTGATGCTTTTAATGGTTTTTTACCACTCTTGATGAGTGCAGAATTGTATTGCCCAGTGCCATTATCGCCCTCGGGCGTAGGACGAAGCGTAAAATTTTTTGAGGACTAATTTTTGTGCGAATGAAAAATGAATCTTTTGTTTTAAACGAAGGCTTTCGAAAAGCTTGAAACATCATTGAATAATGTTCAAATTTTGAATCAGCGAAAAATAATTCTCAACTTTGTTATTTAATAAAATTCGAGCTCTTTTCTAAATAAAAACCATTCAGCTTTAATAAAAGCTTTTTTTCCGTTAGTTTTCGAATAAAATATTTAGGAACTGCTTTTTGTGACCTAAAGCGGAAATGGTAAGCTCCAATTCAATGCATTTTAAGTGAGAATTCAAATTCATCGGTAGATCGTGATTTCGACAGATTCGAGGATTCTCATGTTTTAAAGGTAGAATGCTGCTTTTTGCTTTTACGAGAGGGTTGATTCATCTCCTAAAGGCTAAATATGCATGAAATTCACGGGAATAAATCAGAAATGCATGACATACATGAGCGTCGAACCGTTAGAACTAGTATCTAGATGAGCGAAGCTTTGTAGAGGAAAAAACTTCCCTCAACCCCCTTCTACAGCCCTTACGGGACAGCAGCCCACTATTTTATCTTTTCTTTACGTTATTGACCACTTTGTAATTCTTGTCATGGGTGCTTTACCCTAAATGCAAATGGTTCGGGCCTGACCCATCCTTATTTTCTCACTTCGTTTTCCGTTCTCACTTATTTTTTCACGTCGTTTACCGCGTTCTTGGTCGTTTTTTTACATTTTTCATCGACCAAGAAATATGAAGTCTGAAACGATAGAAAATCATTTCCTAATTTTCGTGAATAGCGCCTTTCTCTCTACCCTTCTGAGAACGTACATAAACTTTGGTGAATGTTTAAAAAAATTAAGTACCTTTTAAAAAACAAGCCCTAATTTAGTGGGGTGCATAAAATTGTTGAAACAATTCATCCACGCTTGTCATTGATATTGTATATCCAACAAGACGAGACGATATGATGTGATAAAAAAATCTGTCAACTATTCTGATGGTACCTTGTAAGCCTGACGTTCAGAGCGTTTCTTCTGCGTCCCCTCATTTTATGGAATGATGGTGGGAAGGACGATAAAAGGCTTTGCCTCATCGAGAGCTCAGGAGAAACATTTCCTAATATCACAGTGGAAAAATTTTGAGGTGAATATAAAATAAATAAAAGCGTCGACACGAAAGAGGGAGAAATCTTCATACTCGAGAGTCTTACCGGAAAGTCGACAATTTTTTTTCCCCCGAGAGAAAGATAAAATTGTCGAGCCTGCGAGCTTTGGCGCGAAAGCTTGCACCCAATTTCTCACCTTTCTTACCCACGGTAATTTTTCAAGCTTCATGGAAAAGCCTCTATCAAATTTATCGCACGTTTCGGGTAACTTTGAGCTTTTCAAAAAAAAATGCGACTGCGAGGGAGAAAACGTTGCTAGCTCTCGATCGATCTTTAATGAGTCGCGAAACACCGTCGATGATTTGTTGAATATTTTTAAAGGATTATGAAATATTTTAGCTAACATTTAATCGGTCATTTTACACGATTATTTTGTTGACATAAGAATGAGGATGAATCGCTCGGAGCTTTTTTACACGAGAATGAATTGCGCGGAGGAAGAATAGATACATTGATAGGGGGCTAAAAATAAATCTAAAATTATCCAAAATATTTTCATATTTTGGCTTGACAAAGTTTATTTATTAGAATGAGTCTCACTCTGGTAATCAATTTAATCACCACCCCACTTCGTGCTCACATTCTTCATGCCTGCTCAGGCTTTAGAATATCGTTTTGTTCATTGAGTAAATTTCTCTTTCAAATTTTATAGATTTTCAAAGTCGGACCATTTTGTAAATTTTTATTTTCTTCTTTAACAATGTTTTACAAAATTCTTTACACTCTGACGAAAATTTACATACAGCGAAAAATCGAATAGTGTTATCTAAGGACTTTTTCGTCAACACATCCATTTTTGTACCTCGTTGAAAAGCTTACCACTTTCATGGCGATGACATATTTTTTTTCTATATGTGGAAGAAAAATTAGAGATATTCCGTTTTGATTAATCGATTCTTGAATGTTGGATCATTTTTTTTTTCATTATTATCATTATCGCCATCATAATTATATTTATTATATTGGTTTTAATTATTTCTATTATTATTATTCTTATTATCATTATAAATATATACCCGGATTATGCGTCAACGATTCGGAAACATTTGACGAATGATCGAGAGAATCGTGTGGCTGGTTATTATAATACAAAGCTTTAATTCACATGGCCTCCGGCGTTGCATTCAAACTATTTCGAGAGAATAAGAGGAGAAACTGCTGCAGATAGGGCGTAATGATTAATGGACCAATAGTAATTATGGGCGAAATCATTTTGTCGGTGTGTGTTTGTATGTGTATGTGTGTTTGTTAATCGAAGCAGAAGCGACGTTGTCTAATCCCGTGAATGTCAATAATAATGCGTAACGTGATAATGGCATTGGCTGATCGGAGAATGAGCGTATATTAATACAATGCTGCTATCACTCACGTCGTTATATAATAATAATAATTATTATTATTATTATTATTATTATTATTATTATTATTGGTGTTGTCAGTAGAATATCAACGAGAAAATAGGATTAAGCATCCAATGAATGTTATGTTATTATATAATGAGTTATCTTATTATAAATATTAAATTAATAGTGATGATGATAATAATAATATTAATAACGATATGTACAAACTGAGACTCATTGCTAGAAAATTATTGAATAATGTAGTAGAAAATTAACGGTATTATTATTATTGTTTCGATTTTTTATTTACTTATTCCACTTACGATTGATATTATTATAATCATTTCTATTTTTGTTACTACTCCGCACTTATAATATTATGCTCCCAAATTGAATTGGATTGAATTAAATTGAATTGATACGATTGAGAGAAATTTTCATATCTATGCAATATTATAATTATTAGTACGAAACATTCCATGCACCAAACACGATTTTAATAATAATGTAAATATGAGAGGAATCGTGTGTTTTATCGGTCTGAAACTTTGAGCCTTCTCTCATGACAAAGTTCTCGTAAACTTTGCTCGTCGTCTCTCTTGTCATCTCGTGTCCCGTTACCTGGTGACGAAACTTCGCGGACTTGGAAATAGCAGGATCGACAAGACCTTCCTGCTAGAAAGTGAATCAGTTTTGTTAAAGAGAGGCAGCGAATTAATAAAAAAATTAAACGAAATTTTCATTTTGCCGACACTTTTTTTAAATCATAATTTAATTTAATTATTTTTTACCATTTTTATTATTCAATGAAAAATGGGAGTTGTGAATTTTCGTAGAAAAAATTGGAATGACCTACATTTATCGAGGATCCGATTTTGAATTTGGGCAAAGATTATCGAGAGTCATTAATAAACGTGACGCTTGCAATTCAACGATATCGAGTTGTCGCAAACAATATCATAATGGTGGCCGTTGTGCTTTTTTCATGTCTTTGACGGACCCACGCACATTTCTCACGTATTTACTCGTCAATCAACGAGAGTATAACGCGGGTTAATATTATCTATGTCTGCCATGAACCGTTTTTTTTCGGTCAGAGTTCTCTGTCATACGTTATTCTAACAAAAGGTTCCACTCAAAGGAAATTTTCGTGACAATTTTTTTCTTTTCATGAAACACACAATGTGGAGCGTCCTTCTATACAAATGACCAGCGTGCATCCCCCGGATTCTTATGACCCTCCCTCTTTACGTAGTTCACTTTCCTACACTCCACCATTTTGTCATTTTCTGCTGGGAACAGGAGGATGTTTCACCCCAAAGATTTCGGCGCCCAGACCTTTTAGCGCGGATGTTTTGGGGTTGTTTTTCCATTAAATTCGCTGTTTTAGTAAGAAAAAAAATGATAATAATGATGATCGCCGTAGCAAAAAAATAAAAATTTAACAAACTGCAGCGCTCGAATGAAAAAAATAGTTTGAAAAATAAACGTATAAATATGGTATTAATTGTGTGATACATACGGGTACGATAGACATAAAGGCGTAATTTTTTTTGAAAAAAAAATAATAATGATGATCGCCGTAGCAAAAAAATAAAAATTTAACAAACTGCAGCGCTCGAATGAAAAAAATAGTTTGAAAAATAAACGTATAAATATGGTATTAATTATGTGATACATACGGGTACGATAGACATACAGGCGTAATTTTTTTTGAAAAAAAAATAATAATAATGATGATTGCCGTAGCAAAAAAATAAAAATTCAACAAACTGCAGCGCTCGAATGAAAAAAATAGTTTGAAAAATAAACGTATAAATCTGGTATTAATTGTGTGATACATACGGGTACGATAGACATACAGGCGTAATTTTTTTTGAAAAAAAAATAATAATAATGATGATTGCCGTAGCAAAAAAATAAAAATTCAACAAACTGCAGCGCTCGAATGAAAAAAATAGTTTGAAAAATAAACGTATAAATATGGTATTAATTGTGTGATACATACGGGTACGATAGACATAAAGGCGTAATTTTTTTTGAAAAAAAAATAATAATAATGATGATCGCCGTAGCAAAAAAATAAAAATTTAACAAACTGCAGCGCTCGAATGAAAAAAATAGTTTGAAAAATGAACGTATAAATATGGTATTAATTGTGTGATACATACGGGTACGATAGACATAAAGGCGTAATTTTTTTTGAAAAAAAAATAATAATAATGATGATTGCCGTAGCAAAAAAATAAAAATTCAACAAACTGCAGCGCTCGAATGAAAAAAATAGTTTGAAAAATAAACGTATAAATATGGTATTAATTATGTGATACATACGGGTACGATAGATATGAAGGCGTAATTTTTTTTGAAAAAAAAATAATAATAAATGATGATCGCCGTAGCAAAAAAATAAAAATTCAACAAACTGCAACGCTCGAATGAAAAAAATAGTTTGAAAAATAAACGTATAAATCTGGTATTAATTGTGTGATACATACGGGTACGATAGATATAAAGGCGTAATTTTTTTTGAAAAAAAAATAATAATAATGATGATTGCCGTAGCAAAAAAATAAAAATTCAACAAACTGCAGCGCTCGAATGAAAAAAATAGTTTGAAAAATAAACGTATAAATCTGGTATTAATTGTGTGATACATACGGGTACGATAGATATAAAGGCGTAATTTTTTTTGAAAAAAAAATAATAATAATGATGATTGCCGTAGCAAAAAAATAAAAATTCAACAAACTGCAGCGCTCGAATGAAAAAAATAGTTTGAAAAATAAACGTATAAATCTGGTATTAATTGTGTGATACATACGGGTACGATAGATATAAAGGCGTAATTTTTTTTGAAAAAAAAATAATAATAATGATGATTGCCGTAGCAAAAAAATAAAAATTCAACAAACTGCAGCGCTCGAATGAAAAAAATAGTTTGAAAAATAAACGTATAAATCTGGTATTAATTGTGTGATACATACGGGTACGATAGACATACAGGCGTAATTTTTTTTGAAAAAAAAATAATAATAATGATGATTGCCGTAGCAAAAAAATAAAAATTCAACAAACTGCAGCGCTCGAATGAAAAAAATAGTTTGAAAAATAAACGTATAAATATGGTATTAATTGTGTGATACATACGGGTACGATAGACATAAAGGCGTAATTTTTTTTGAAAAAAAAATAATAATAATGATGATCGCCGTAGCAAAAAAATAAAAATTTAACAAACTGCAGCGCTCGAATGAAAAAAATAGTTTGAAAAATGAACGTATAAATCTGGTATTAAATGTGTGATACATACGGGTAGGATAGATATAAGGTGTAATTTTTTTTGTCTAGAAATTAAAAATATAAACAGAAAGATCCTAATTGAAAATTGCGAAGCGAAAAATATGTACGGGCTGGCAATGTGTTGATCGTACGCTGGTAGAAGATGGGCGGGAATGGCGCGGCGAGGTTGGAGGGGTGAAGGGAATAATAGAGGGGAGAGATTTCCAATTTCCCGCATAACCGAGAAACCGCAGGCCATGATGTAAATTGGAGGTTCCGCGATTCGACATACTAACTCGAGATAGTGCTTTTCTTGCCCTCCCTCTCCCTCTTCTCCCCCCTTGCCAATCCCACCCCATTGAAGCGCTTTTTCGCATTGTGGTGGAGGGGGATGAAAATGGTAATTGTAACGAAGCTAATTTGGCAGCCTGCTGCTTGGTTTAACTCAGTCCATTATTGCATATAAAAAATCTGCCCGGGAAGTGAAGAAAAAATATTTCATCCGAGAAAAACTCAATTAAGGGATTTTTTTATCATTCTGTATCCACAAGTTTCGGCGATGATTTTTTTTTTTTCGTTGTCGAAAATTATGTGCGATATCTCGTTAATGCCGGAAGAATTATTTTTGCGATGCATAAAGAATATTTTCCATAGAATTTTGTTGATTTTCGAATAACAACGAAACGAGGAAAAATTGGAAATAATCCCGTCGATGTAATATGTAACAATAATGATTAAGGAAGCAAGGAAAGAATCTTTTTGAATTCAAATTCAGTGTATTATTTAATTATGAATAATAATAATGATATAGAAACACAATTCTTTCGGTAAATATTCATTTTATTTTGGGGGTTTTTTTTTTTTTTTTTTTTGTACGATCTGTCGTGGCCTTAGCCATTTCATCTTTTGTTCCGTCCGAATGTAAAAAGTTAGGGGGTGCGGAAGGAAGCTGAGTGAGAAAGGGCCGGAAGTTCTCTCCGTATACAATTACCCAAAGAACAGAAAAGAATTTTTAAAACCGTCACAGTGACCGGGCGAGATTGCCCAGTGGCTATTTTGTTAATTAATCGTTGAATAAATTCCTGTAGTCTTGAACGAAAATAATTAATGGCAATTTGAATCATTCTCTCGACAGTTATGACATTTAAAATTCCTTGTTAATGGAACGAAACGTTGTATTCGCTATACATAAATTTTGATTCAATATTTATTTTCCGCAAATGTTAACTAAATTTCAATCGGATCATTTTTAGTTTTTTATTGATTATTATTTTTATTGTGTTCCAACGTATACCCCGCGGGTTTTTACGTACCCCTCCCATTCCCCTCCTTCCACTTCCCAGCCGCACTTCGCTAAGCTAACCTAACTTCCGGTGCGTTCACAGCCGACTTAGGTACACTGTACCGCATTCGCCATCGACACAGGGAAACTGCGGAAAACCTGTGTCGGTCCTACAGTTGGCTCTTTCGGCAGAGTTGTCGTGTTCCTGAAAGGAATCACCAAACTCTGGGAAAATTACCTTCCGCTCAGCGAATTGATGCGCCAGCCAGCGCACGACTGACCGGTCACCGCACCAAGTACTGTCCGCGTCCAACGCTTCTGCACTTTGGTGACCGCCAGAGCTACACGCCGACCGCGCACCTATCGCTGTCAGTTATGTTGATTATTAATTATTAATTTCATATGGTAAATTATTATTATTATTATTTGATTGACGAATTGATTCTAATTATTAACAAGCCAATCAATTACTTCGTCTTATATCGCGTTTCAAATCTAAAGTAACGTAAGAAGAAATATGCGCAGTAGTAAAAGTAAAAAAAGGCCAGACACGAAAACTAATTTTTTTTGGGCTTCTTATGCGAATTTTTTCGTTATCTTTTGACAAAAATCGGTTAGTCTCGCAATCAGCGGTAAATTGTTGTTCGGAAAGGGACTCGAAGCGTTGAAAAAAGTAAAAAGAAATATATTCTCGATGTTTTAAGCAACATTTCCGGTGGATATGCAGCTTCACGCTCGTCTGACGGATTTAGGCTGAATTATGTTTTTTTTTTTTTGTTTTAATGCTATGACTAACAATAAGCTCGGTCAATGTAATTTTACTCGTGATAATATTTCAATTTTTATAAGTGTGAGAACGCACTGAAAAAAAAAATCAAGGGTTAAACTTTTTGGATCTCGAAAAAATTGACAAAAACGACACCTCACGGATCCGAATGGCATTTTGGGGTTCAAACGATTACGCAGAGAATGAATACTGATTGGGTTCGCATTACCATCGCGACGCAAAGTTACAGGCATTTTAGTAAACCAACTTTTTCTCAATGCCAAACGTTTGGACCTTCAAAATTTCTCTCACCAGATATTAATATACAAGACAACCAGCCCCTAAAATATTTTTTCCCCTTAACTAGTGAATAGTTCAATACAAACTTGTTAAAAAAATTATTCTACTAATTTGCATTGAAAATTTCTCATTCTGACAGTCCCTCCATATTTCATCAAAGTCGAAAAGTAAATTTAATGTTTTTTTCGTGCTGTACACCTGGAAAAAAATGATGAAAAATGTATCCCGGCAATGTTTACATTAGTTCGTCTGGTGGGTTAGTTTGAAAAGCGCAGAAAACACTGAGAGTCAGAGGATAATTTATCAGGTTATCGTGCGGCCAGAAGGAACGAGAGGGTTTTGGGTAAACTGAACAAAGGAGGGGGCTGGGTCAAATAATAGAGCAGGGGGTGAGGGCTTACCAGTTGCCTTGTTGGCTTTCACGCAACCAAGTGAGAAACGTACTACGCGTTTCTCTCCTGTAACATCGATCGAGTTCAGTTCTACATATATATTAGCCTCGGGCTGCTCTGGGCGCTGCACACGCATGTACACACGCACACACATACACTTGACTATAGCCTACTTTTAGTTCACATCACACGTTCGCAACAATAGTCCCAACTTTTGCGGCACCTGCCAAAGTCAGACAGAAAAAATCATCTAACCTTTTTATCCCCACCCCTTGAAGCGTCAACAACAGAGTTTTGAAAACTGTTTGTATTATTTTTTTCGGACTCGTTGCGAGGCGGAAAAAAACGTTATTTCGATTCAAATAAATTTTACGAATCGTTCAAAGAATAATAATTATATCGCTTCTCACTATTCGTTTTTTTATATAGAGCTTCGGATTTGCTGCACTTTTAACGATGAGGCAACGTATAATTATTTTTAGATGGGGGTTTTTTTTCATCGCATAAAAATCGATAAGCACATGCGAACATACGTTTTTTTTTTATGTATTCAGTCCTACTGGCTGTTTTATATCGTTTCGTAGCCACGATCCAATTCGCTGCTGCATTAAAAATAAATATACTCTGCCTGCGTGTGTGAGGTTCTATTTCTTTTTACAAGGGTGATACAATACAATCCTGTAAAAAATTGTAATTGATATCATGAATGGTTCTTGAAATATCGTGGTAAAATTGAATTATCCACGACTTTCGTTGATGCCCTGGGCGACCCTTACCGTGCACCAAGAAAATTAGAAAAAAAATATTTTTGTACTCTCTAATGACTTAATAAATATCTCCAATAGGGACGTATGTATATTTTTATTCATAACTTTGTACAGAACAATCAAAAACGACAAACTTTTCGACACGACAACGACAAAGTTAAATCCAAAATTAAATTCTAGGTGAAGGTCAAATGAAACGATAAAAATTCATCAATACAAAAAAAAAAAAATCATACAATTTTCTAATTAAAAGTGACTTTCGAAGTGGATATGAAAGACTGTGACTTGGAATCGAAAAAAAAAACATTGCTGTTGATTCGATCGGGATTTTATGATGCTCTGAGCGAGAGGAATTGGAAAAGCCATAAAGTTAAAAGGAAAAAGGGAGTAAAGGTCTAAGGGTTTCCAGCCAGAGGGAGCTCCAAGCGGAAGTAAAGAAGCAATTGTTCTCATCCGGTCTCTCGTTTCAACCTGTCGTTTTCATTTTCTCTGAATATTCATACCCTATCTTCCCCCCATCTCACTATCTCTTGGTAAAACGTGCTGCTCGTTCATCATCGTCGTTAATCACACTTTTCCGATCGTGCCACAATGCATGGAGTTTTTTTTTTCTTCTTCATATTGGAGTCTTCAACAAGACGAGTTTGATGAAATGTTTGTGGTATTTCATGCTGAATGGAAAAAAAATCTAAATTTTGGATTTTAATTGATTTTTACTTCAAATTTCTAATCGTCATTGATTTTTTTCTTCAAATTTCCAGTTTCAATTGATCGTTTTTTTTCAGATTTCTAATTTTCATTGATTTTTTCTTCGAGATACGTAAACAATCGAGAAAATAATTCGAATGTTTTGACATTCTTTGTACAGTCTTCTTTTTATCCTATGTAACATGCTTATTGATTTTTTCCCTTAAATTGTAAAGGTCGAAATAACGTGAGATGCCCCATACGTGTACGTGTACAGAAATCAACTGGCCAACATAACGATCTCTCGAATGCTCAGGCGCGTTATCGATCAAAACACCGACGAATGCTTCACTTGAACCTGACTTGACGAATAGGAATGATCTCTTGTACGTGATGGGAGCGGAAAACACACGGGGTTGATTACAAAGACATCTCATTGGGGGATGATGAAATAATTTTTCTTCAAAAATATATTTTTATAAATATTATTAATTAGATTCGTCATTATATTTATTATCATTAATTTATTATCATTGTCATTATTTCATTTCATTTATTTATAGAGGAAAAAATGAAATGTTTCTTTACCAATTTCAATATTAAAAAAGATTTTTTTTTGCGATGTTTTGATATTACAAACGTTCCCAATAAATATTTTTTCACACATGCCACGAATAAAACGCTAATATTCCACCTACTTTTATCATGAAGTACAAAAAAATTTCATATTTAACGAGATTTTTACGATAAGAAGTTCGAAAAGTTGGGAAAAATATGAGATTTTCTCGTAATCTTTATTATTATAGAACCTTGAGTTCTATTACTGACAATGAGTAATAGGTCGATGAGAAATAATTTATATGAAAAAAAAAAATCTGCTCCAAAAGTCCTTGTTGAGAATGAAAATAAACTTCATAGATGACAAACACAAAATGAAGGAGTTTTATTGCAATAGAAAAACTATTTATCAAATGAAAAACAATCTTGTATTATTAAATTGTTAAATGACAATATCAATAACAGTAACAACAGAAAGAACAATAACATCAATAACAAAAATCAACAAAAGCAAAGCAACAGTGGCAACAATAACAACAATAAAAATAATATAGAGAAACATAATAATAGCGACGATAATGATAAAATAGCAACAATTGCAGAGGCACCAACATCACGTAAAATAGTACCGAAAACAATAGTATAAAGTGGCCAAAAACGGTGGCATCGAAATAAACAACAACACCGACAAGCACAATAATTATAATCATCAAAATTTACTTTTGAAAAATAAAAATAAAATGTTCGTTCCCTTCGCGGATAAAGCGTTACTGTGTCTCGCAAAAAATGGTGGAAACGAATTCTTGTAGTTGGAAAGTTGGTTCCATATCCAGCCCGATCATGGTCAAGCGGTGTACTCGATCTGAGTGAGTATTGTGAGGAGCGAGAGGAGAAATCGATTTTGCCAATTTTCACGGGGGATGAGTAGCAATTTCGTTGGACGAAATGGAGACAACGTTGGTATACATTGTAGTGAGAGGAAGGGATGTCCAGCTAATCGGGAATCATATTGACAAACGACGAAACATCGCGCGATACAACAAAAATTCACAGTCGTCCTCATACGCGGATCCATTTACCAATATTTATTGTTTTTATTATCAGGAGGAAGACATATATTTAACGGATAACAACGGTCAAACAAACGAATGATTAATTTGAGGAAGGTCGTACGAATTGAAATACGATAGCTTACATGTATGATTTTGGAATCGAAAATTCTTGCCTAATTATCATATATCCGCCCCAACAAATAATAACTACGTTAGTTATATTAATCGATCGGTGATGTTTTGTGGCAGCGGAATTATTCCTCGCTAGGGTACAACAAGATATTATATATTTTTTAATATTCATACCACGCCATCGTTCTCGTATATGACAATTTATTCATTATTCACGTATTATTATTTATCTATAATTTACTCGTTAATTTATTTATAGTAATACTGTGATAATAAATAGATCTCATATAAGTTAATGAAAGAAAACATCCAAATGCGTTAATAATAATAATAATAATAATAATAATAACAACATGTACAGATTTCCTCCCTCGATCCCTGTAGATTTTCCTAGATTTCCCGACGGCATTATCATCCCAGGATTCATTGTATGGCTTGCTGAGAGGATATAGAAAAAAGTTGTTATCACGCACCAAGCCATTCCCTCGTTCCGTTGTTCGATTTCGTCCTTTTTTTCCTTATGCCTTTTTGCCATTGCTTCTATTTCTCGATTCCTCGTTTAATCCGAGACGAGTTTCGATGCCTCTTTCACAGTCGAACACTTCACTATATCGTTGTCAGCACAGCCCCTTTGAGAATGCTTCGATTTTTTTCTTCCTCCATACGACAAAGTGTCTCTTCGCTGGCTGAAGCTTTGGCGTTGATATCGAAAACACGAGGGAACAATAGTACAATTTTTTGAGCAGAGGACAACAATGATGAACGATATATATATACGTTTGGGAATACTCGACGAAGGGCTCGATTGAATTTCATTCCGTACGGCGAATGAAGGATTACATACATTTTTTTTTGTGAGATGAAAAAATATGTATACGTCTGCTGGGTGTAGTATCAATTTCAGACGAAGGAAATTCACGAGCAATAATTTATTAACGGCGATGGCATTTTTTTAGGCAAAAGTTTTATCACCATTTAATGTCCGTCCAAAAAGGTCATGTGAGTTATGGAATTGCATTGACAGCAATTCCAAAAAAACTTCAATAAAACTGTCAGTAAATTAATTGAGTTAAAAGGTTTCTTTGATAACTGTGTCGTATTTTTATAATTGAAAATATTTCATTAGAGGTAAAACATTTCATAATTTCATAACAGTCGCGAATAGACGTGTAAAATTATTTAATGCTGATTAGACCTCGTGACCATAAAATTAATTCACGAGGGAAATTCGCAAAAGGACGACAGTCGTGAATTTCCATTTATTCTTCAGATGGGAAATAAACGACACTGAAATTACCAGAGTGTAGAATAAACGGGCGAGGTTCGCTCGTTTTGTATAATTAACAATTAAACCGAATAACGTAAATAGACAAGCTGCTGATTTTCATTGATATCCAAGTTCTTCTTTACCAAAATGTACCGTAACGTCCTTATTATGTAACCCTTAAACACTCCATCCCTTAAATTCATTGGGATATCGATTCTACCGTGCCATGTTTCAGCTTGTGATACCATGAAAAATGTGTGGCTTGTCTCGATCGTTTCAATTTTTTGAATAATGATCAAAGGGTAGGAAAACCATTTTTAGGGGTTGAAAAGAAAATCGGGTAGAATTTTGCTAATAATTTATTCATTTCGATCCTGTCCAAGTCTCGTTGATTTTTCGTAACATACTTCGCTAAATACATAATAGAAGGCTTGTTTAGAGGTTGCACCAAGAAAAATTAATAAAAACAAAATTATATTGCTTTTCTCGTTGCTTGGAATATTCGTATTAAATTGCAATCGTAAATGGGCTTGAAAAAAAATATTGTGGATTGAATTTTCCAAAAATAGAACCCTGCATTTTTTTTCGTCCCACGTTCCATCTTGAGCCCTTCATCGGCTATCAAGTGTCTGCCTCTTGAAGTCTGACGGGTAACCTGCCACCGGACAGAAATATACCACGAGAGAGCTTTTCCGGTGTTGGGGAAAGACACGCGATTACATGCGAAAGATAATGAAACGATCCTCAGCTTGTAAAATTGCCTCTTCAGTCAATCACCCCATCGTCTTTTTTTTCCCATTTCCCATGCATTTGAAAGCATTCAATGGCGAATGATATCTCAAGTTGAGAAACGCAAAAGCATAAAAAAAGGAACAACGAAGAAGAAATATATTTTTTCGTGAAAATGGTCAAAGGTGCTTGCTCATAGAGGGCGCTTCGGAAATAGAGGAAAATTACAGGTAAGCAATGTGCAAATTTTAATCCGCTGATTTTTTATGTATTAATTCAATATTCTTGATGAGATGAAAAATTACGTAAAAATGATAAATTTAATGCACTTAATTTATGAGCGATGGCATTGAGAATATATTTCAATGTTAATTTGAATAAATAATGAAAAATTTAATCAACTCGAGTACATTTTTGTAGGATCGATTGAACCAAACGAATATTGAAAAAAATACGCAACTGAACAAAGAATGACCATTATAACTCTGACGCTTTGTTTGTCTACGTACTTTTGTATTTATCCAATGTGTGGCTGGATACACAAGTGAGGAGATGAAAAAGCACGTATTGCGAGAGGAGAGAGGGAAATGGAGGGAATCGAGAAAGTTTTACGAAAGGCAATATTGCTCCCAGGTATATAAACTGACAGTTTGGGTAATTAATAAAGTTCTCACGTGGGTCCAGAGAGGCGGCGAAGGAAATGGAGGGAACTGGAAAGAGCGAGAGAGGAAAAGTTGTTACTATCACGTGGACAAAATAAATATACAGAATGCACTTAATCGTACAATAAACTATTTATTAATTTTTGAATAGACAAGAATTAATTAAAAACTACAATACGACATGGGAAAATAAGTTTTTTCATTTGTGTTATTTCAACGTATACAATTTTATCGTTCAAAAATTCTGATAATTCGATTTTTCATCATTCACGTTTCAATGAACATCATTGACAAATGCTGATCATTCGGCTCATCGGTATCTACTTTGAGGTGGTGATCATTGGCCAATGTTAATCAATGGACATCCCTTAACTATCATCCATGAACACCACGGAAAAATGTTGGAGTTCCAAATGGTCAGCATTAATTGTCCAATGCCTTTCCATGATTATCATTGATTGTCGTTAGCTATTCAATTGAGTTATTTTACTATACGATATTAATCATTTATTCAAACTGTTATATTATAATTATTTAAAAATTATCGTATTTTTTCCCATTCAGAGAAATATCCATTGCGAATCGATTTTTATGAATGGTGTTTAGAGAACGAGAGCATAAACAGTCTCAATAATAACTAAAGCAATCTGAATAATAGATATGTAATTACCAGAGACCACACAAAGATCGTTGCTGTAGCATCTCATAACTCCAATATCCTCGGATTAATTGACAGGCTTATTTGACGGGAAAAGCTTATTACGCAGCTCGACGGAGGGTCTTGCTTTCAAATTCAACCCGCATATCCTCTTGAACCCCTCCTTTTTCGATGGGTTCCATAAATTCGTCTACGTGATTGGGGCCTGTCGCGAGTGCTTTTCCCCATACCTTTGACCTTCTGCTGATCCTCCTCTTCGGCCCATTTCCACCCCCTTCAGCCCATTTTCCATATTCACCCGTTGGCACGTCATCTCTTATTCAAACTGCCCCGTGCCGTATGATGATAAATTCATAATCGACAATTTGATAAAAATTCATTCGCCAAGCACAAACAACCCTACATTTCACCGTTGGCACTAAATAAACTTTACCCTCGTACAAGTCTTCCTTCACATGTACACAGTTTAACCCCACGTTTGCTGTGGCTTTTTATACGATGGAATTTTCGCTCATAATAATAATAATAATAATAATAATAATAATAATAATAATAATAATAATAATAAGGATCGAATTAATTCGATATGGACCCTGTGTCAATTTGTAGAATTTTGCATGGAAGGAGGGAGAATGGTGGAAAAGTGGGGCTGGTGGTAGAAAGCGACTGTCCATACACTGTACAAACTGACGGGCACAGTGTCAACGATTTAGGATAGCCAGGGGGCAGGGAGGGAGGAGAAGGTGCATGGTGAAGGGATGTGTGTATAGAACCGAGGGCTAAGTGGCACTAACCCACTCAACTGATCCAATAGCCTTAGTCTCTATGCGACCAGAGAGGTCCTATCTCTATCTCACCCCTTCTCAGGTGTACTCTCGTT
The DNA here is from genome assembly GCA_963669185.1 of Dyspetes luteomarginatus. Classification (NCBI taxonomy): domain Eukaryota; kingdom Metazoa; phylum Arthropoda; class Insecta; order Hymenoptera; family Ichneumonidae; genus Dyspetes; species Dyspetes luteomarginatus. The sequence goes on from OY769906.1 coordinate 9,320,554, forward strand.
GCATCGGTCAATTAGTCACAAGCAATTGCGGAGGGTAGCTCGTGCCTAGCACTTGTTACAACACCCCTTCCAAATTCCAATACGTGTTTACGGTGACCATCCCCTCCTGCTATATACAGGGTGTCGCATTTTAAACGTACCAGTAAAATATCTCGGAAACGAGAAGAGGTACGGAAAAAAGTTTTGATACAAAAGTTTTATGCTGTCGAGGGGGACAATGAAGGGCAGTATTGATAACATAGACGGCGCCCCTTTCGAATTATCAACCGTAACACCCATTAAAAAAATGAAAATCGATTTTTTTTATCAGACCTAAAATGCAGCTGGCCTCAAGCCAAATTCAATCATATTTTTTCAATTTTTTTTTCGATTTTCTTCAGTTTATTTCAGCTTTTTTCATATTTTAAATGAAGAAAAAAAAAAATTTCTCTCTTTCATCGGACTAATAAACGATGTAATACTGTCGGGCTAACGCCAGAGATGATCAAAAACCTGCCTCTTGTGGCAAGGCATTGTTGAACCTTTCGGCGAAAATGTCGAAAAAGCGAAAATGAAACAGTATTTAGAAGTAGATTTTGTAGGAATGCTTCGGCAGGCATCAATGATACGTTGTTTCATATCCGCGCGCGTCGTAGGTTCGCGCAACGAATTCGTTGGTTCGCGCTCGAACAGAATATTTGTTATGGAAGCTCACAAAAAAAAATCTGAGTACATCGCTGATTAGTCCGACAAAACAATTAAAAAAAAATATAGTAATTTTAAAATTGAAAAAAGCTGAAACAAGTTGAAAAAAATTGAAAAAAAAATGTAAAAATATATGATTGAATTTGGCTTGAGGCCAGCTACATTTAGGTCTTCTAAAAAAAAATCGATTTCCAATTGCGAAAAAATCTAACAATCCAATCCGAAAAAGTGGTGTTACCGTTGATAATCTAAAAGTGTCGCCATCTATGATGATATAAATACTGCCCTTAATTCTCCTCCTCGATGGCATAAAACTTTTGTATCAACATTTTTTCCGCACCTCTTCTATCTCGTTTCCGAGATATTTGACTGTTACGTTTAAAATGGGACACCCTGTATATACACGAGCTCCTATAACGCCATTCAACTGGTACTTGATACTCGATTAGCAATAAACAATAATTATATCATAAACAATATTTTATAAGGCTTTAAATCTGTTTTCTTTTTAAATTGTTGTATAGTTTGTTATGGTCATATAATTGTTCGAAGTAATTAGAGGATCGTGAAAAATATAGGGCGAATGAAAAATGGGTCCTTATTGGGACCGATTTCCCGGTCTATTTTGGCCCTCGTTTTCGGACCTCCAGTCAACTACGATTCGCTTCTCGAGATTGGTAAAGCAAATTAAGTGCGTGAGAAGTTCATGACAAGTTAGTATCTCAAATGATAGTACTATCGAGAGTTTGAACGTTTTGGAAAACGAAATTTTCTTTTGTAGCTTTTCGGCTACGTGAAAAGTACAGAAAAGTGTGTTATCAAGTCGAAATATACCTCCTGGTCCATATATAGTATTCAATGTTTTTTAAAACATGTATGTTTCGGTAATCGAGTCACGCCAACAAATTTTGTTATCATTCAAATACCCATGGGAGAGCACCAATGTGTCAAACAAAATAGTCGAGGACACCGAATTAAAGCTGGTAATATGTTATTGCAAAGCTACTATTCGGCGTCCTCGATTATTTTGTTTCGATCACTAGAATCCGAGTGTACACTTCATCGGCGACCTGGACCTTAAGGACGATATTAAAATCTGCCTGGATCCTGAGAGAAATAGAGTCTTGTCCATCCAAATCCGAGCGAGACAACATGTTAATCTCTCCTGGAGATCGGGCTTACTATAATTTTTAAAATAGGTAAACAATGTACATTTATTATACGGGTAGAACAGTTCCAATTATCTGAAGGGCCTTGAATTACAAGAAGATTGTCATCCTTTATTGGAGCTGGTCTTTCAAGGGTTGAATTAAATTGTCGTTATTGTTTATTTATCATGAGTATAAAATCGATCGAAACATTTGAGGGGTCGTGAAATCCCATGAAACTTCTTTCTACTAGGATTGGTTTTTGGGATTAGACGCACCCTCTGACAGAACGACCGTTATCCCTCTCGAATATATTTCTTGTCATACTTTTTCTCCGAAAACTCATACTTTCTCTCTCTCTCTCTCTCTCCCCCTCGAATGTGACAACATCTTCCAGGAAATATCGATGAGATCTCCCTGAGGCCGAGGATACGTATTTTCAGCCCCTACATGTCACACCCATGATGTTCCGAACGTGTTGCGAGAATCTCGTGAAATCAAATGCAGATAGGATCGGAAGTTTCGTGGAAATTACGTTGGCCCGTAGTCAATAATCCGTTAATTAGAAATAGAACTGCCACTCAGTTATTTTTTGTTTGAATTTATATTTATTCTTTAGACGAATGAACTATTTTTTGTTTTTGGGAGAATCGATCAAAGCATTTAAATTTTACGAAATTACCAATTTATCGAAAAATTAACAAAAAATGATTGAAATTTTTCCTAATACCAGTGAGGCGCCATAGTAAAATGGTTGGGTATAAAAATGTTAAAAAAAAAATATATATTTCGTCACCTAGATACACATCAACGAATTGTGAAGTAGCAAGCAAATGTGAGATCATGAAATCGAAGGTTATTCCCAATAGTCGTTGAGGGTTAAAATACGGGATTACAATTATTCGTGGGTTATTAAAGAAATCATCCTACTCTGGCGATCACACAATATCCTAGGGAAACCTGAGGACAAAATAGTATATTGTGCATCAAGGGCGGAAAGCGGGCACTGGGCGACTCAAAACTGCCATTCACCCGTGATGCACGCCATACTTTTTGCCCTACTCACTTTGCGCCCGCATAAGGGGGCGCAAAGTTCCATGTCCGCCCGCTCGCGAAGTGCGCATGTACAATCGTCACCGGACTGAACCTGGCCACATTGCGCCTCCTTCGCATGCTTGAAAAGACGCGTTTCCAAGGGAGGTAGGACAAAAAATAATATTTCCGGCCAAAAATAATAGCAGTTTACTAAACGATCTTTACCAAAAAATGAGATGATTTATTGCGAGATTGTCTCGGTTTCTCATTTTTTTTGTGACATAAGATTATTTGTGTTTCAACGTTTTTTCTCTCGTAAACTTCTTATTTCTATTTCAATAAGAGGACGAAAATTCAGCGGTTATAAATAAAAGTAAAATGAAACCGAGACTGGTTTATTTCATTATGGGTTTTTATTCATAGAATCACTTTTATTTCTATTTTACAATAATAATGGCAACAGTATAGTGAGGATTATTTTTTTGATGTTATCGATATTTTTACGTGGTTTTCATAATTTTAAACGAATTGAATGCATTTTATTGAACTGTTTAGATTTTTTCATCAAATTTTAGAATTTACCCCTCGCGATTTTTTCCACGCGGGGTATTGCTGAAAAAGTGGGGTTAATCTCGATTGGAAATTATTTAAAGCTTCCTAATCCCTTACTTAATTCCCTTACTTTTTTTTAATGCTAAAATGTACTTCACAATTTTATATTTCTCGACAAAAATATGGCTGTGCTTGTTTATTTTTTTTAATAAAAAACGTTTCCTTCAATCACATTTAAATTAATATTTTTCGGTATCATTTTATATTTTTTCTTGTTTATAAAATATATACATACACGGTATGTACATATGTATATACTTTTCCATTCTCCTCTGGATGCTAAGCAAGCTTCCCGCAATGTTTAGTTAAGTCTCTTTCATTAAATAACATTTTGCGAACGATACTCTTCGTCCACTCCACCGTTCAGATCGACCATCTCATTTTCTCCTCGGCGTCGTCGGAGTATTCTCAAACGTTCGACCAATTGGTTGATTCTCAGAATTTGAGAAAATTGGTAATATGTATTTACGAGGCAATATAGGGGACCCCAAGCGCGTTTATAGCACAGTACATTGTATATTATAGCAGAAAGGGGCCATCTAATACCAGACCAATGGGAATTTATTCGACGATTGATACAATTTAGTGCAAATTACGTATAACGCAGTTAATTAACAAAGAATAATTTTTGTATCAACACCAATGAGTTAATGTAGAAAATAAAGGACAGTAGAAGGATTAACAGTAAGCTGTGAAAAATAATCTAAAAATTATCAATTTGAATTATAAATTATCTGGATTATGAATGATTAAATCATAAACAATTATAATCGCGTTCGTATATATCAGCCACAGCACGATGATAAATTCCTTTTGCTCACCCACACGCCACCGTCGAATTCACTGTCACTGTCAACACTCAACTGTCATTGTCGGAGAGTGGCCATCAAAATCCCTACCATTTTCGTTGGCATTGTTATTGGAATTGTGGGAAGAACGGTGGGGCAGTTATGATCTTCAAATAATGCACTACGAATAACGGAATATGAATGAATAAATAGGAATGGAAACTAGCGAACAATATGTATTCGAGCTCGAATAGATATTTTGCTCGTTTTCATGAGATTTTTCTTACTTATCGTTCGGATTATTGTATTTTGTAATTTCGCAACGACGAAGCTAAATTTCAAAGAACGAAAATTTTCTACTTCAGCAAGCGAGAAGCTCAATGTTTTTTGTTCGATAATTTGGATAAAATTGGCTCGGACGTAGATACGTAAAATAGAAGAAAAACAGGGAATTTGACGTGATCGATTTCTGTGCGCACTCCCTTCCCGCCAGGGGCCTTGAATTTGGTTGGAATTGCCGTAGCAAAGCAATTACCGAGAGTTCGGTTCGTTAAATAGATTTGCCAGCCTGGCTGTATCGAGCTACACAACGTTTTACCCGCTGCAAAACGTTTTCGTGCCTCGCAACTCTTGACACGTTCCTTCACACATTACAGGTCGATTTCACGGCTGCGAACTGCTAACAATTTGTACCTCCGAAACTCATTCTCAATGCAGATGTGCGCTCATTGTCCTTCTTATTTTTATTTTTTTAAACTTTGATTTACTTTTTTATTAGCACACAAATCAGTGCATTCCAAATTTCCTAATTATACGAAGATTTGTTTTTACCTAATGAATAAAAATATTTATTTACAATGATTGCATATGGAGATTTTACCAACCAAATCTGATAACCAAAATTAATCTGGCAAGTTCGGGGATCATTTTTACAAAAATTTCCCTAACGTCATGGGCAATGTGAGAATTTTATACTGTTGTTGATACATACATTGGCGGGATTGTCTAATTTTCGAAAGATCTAATTAGCAATTAAGCTGATAACGAAACTAGTACATCGTGCATTATGGCATAACATAAAGTCTATGCAGAGTAAACAAAATAATTCAATAAATATAATAAAACTTTTTGACGACGACAACAACGACAACGACAACGACAATGACAACGACAACGACAACGACAACGACAACGACAACGACAACGACAACGACAACGACAACGACAACGACAACGACAACGACAACGACAACGACAACGACAACGACAACAACAACAACAACAACAAGCTTGTTAATCACTAGCATAATCATTGTCATTCTACTTATCTTTATCATTACCACTATCACTATCATTGTCGTTATTAAAAATATTCTTGTCATAATTTTCATTAAAAAAGATAGAAAAAAGATTGTTTTGCTGATTTTTGAATTGTTCAAGCATTATCTTAATTGGAGTGGAGCTTGTAAATCAAACTGTTGAACGTATTACAAAAGGTTTTTTCGTTGGATTTTACACACACACTTGCTTACCTGTAATATACTGGTGTGTTTGGGGTCACGAGATAAACGTTGGATCCGTCCGAGTGATGGAAGCCTCGATAGTCCAATGTCAGACACACATATACGAGAATCTCTCTAGCTGTCCACTGTCTGGAGCACCCTTGAAATTCTCGATTGGCATTTGGTGTGTCCTCGTGAACGTAATTGCCAACTCAAGAATCTCACGATGCTTCTCCTTACTTACTGCTCGATATTTTTTTTTTTGGACCAGCATTAGATTCTTCTCCGATGAAGTTCATTACCGTAAGATCGAAAAATAATAATAAATACATTATCTTCATTTAGAAAAGTTAATAAAATGTATTATTGATTTGTTTGTTTTTTATTTGATGTAATTAAAAATTTCGATTTACAATATTTTTTTATCCAATTATTGACTTTTCACGTATAATTGCAATTATAAAATAATAATTATGATCGATTCCTCCCAAATAGTCTTCAATAAATAATCAGTTTTGCCTTGTGATGATTTTATTCGATTTGATTATATTCTATTTTATTTTAAATTAAATATCTCGGAGCGGCGATTTCATATCATTTGACTCACAATATATTAAAACTAAAACCGTCGATTCCGATCGATAATTGTAATATAATTTTTTATCATAAATATTAAAATGACGAACAAGACGATAATTAAAATAATTGGAAGACGATCAATTGTTATTTCTGGTATGTCAATTTGGTATAATTTAAGAATTTATTTACAATACAATGATAATTACAACTACGATGAGTCTTTGCTCTCAAGAGAACAGTACAGGTTTAATCATGGCATGCGGCTAATATTATCGACGTGGTTTAAAACGCCGCCTATCTCGATTGTTATTATTATTATTACGGTTTATACAATCAACAAATAAATAATGTATATAACGACGACGAAACAAATCTCTCACAAATCCTCGTTACCTCGATTTAATATTGTATAATTTCAATGGTCGATATAGTGTCGACTTCAACAAATTAGATTAATTGTGAAATGGTGAGGAGTAAGTATGCGACAAAGAAAATATGATATAAGTGTACATTCACGTATATAAATATAGGTGATGGGTCGTAGAAAAGTACTCATCTCGCATTGATGTATGGAGTAAGAAATCCAATCCAACAGCGTCCGTCGTTGGACCAAGTCTGGTTTTTGATGATAATAAGACTATGACCGGTGTGTCGGAGATTTTTCATATATGTATATATATTTATATATATGTAGATGTATCCACGTATAACTCAAAACACGTACTATATAACCAATTTCACGTACTGAGATGTTAGCTGTTTTGGAAACGGAAGAGAAATGTGTCTCGCTAAGCGAGAGCGAGTGCGAACTCGAGAATATTCGGGGATAACGGGACTTTCGTTCGGTTGTCGTTATCTCTCAGGTCGAATAATTATCACTGATATTTAAAATCAATTTCGATCATACGCTGTCCCTTTTTCGCATTTTTACTTACTACATTAAATTCGTTTCTTTTTCCCTTATCTGAAAATTGACGCCACCCCAATAAGGGTCTTGTCCTACCATAAAACTAAACTACATCTAGCCCCTTTACAATTTCATGTTATGTCTGAAATTATTCCACTCTTATAGCCTCAGCATCAAAATGTACCATTTTTATTTTTACATTTTTTGAAACAGCATGTACGTACTCTCTCAGATTTTTTCTCAGATTTTTTCTCAGTTTTGTCAGTAAATTACGATCATGTCTCTGCGGAATAAATGAAATATATATTCTGTAGGGCAAATTTTTAGACATATTTCATTTATTTCGCAGTCATACTTCGCTGTCTTTCTCTCTCTCTCTCACTCACTCTCTCTCTTTTCCTCGTCGTCTGTCAACTTTTCATTCAAGCTGCTCTCTCACTCGTAGTATTTTTTTTTCTTTGTAAACTGTGCTGGGTTCCTCCCGTGACCCAATTTTCCTTGCCATTTATCGCGCCCCCCCCCCCCCCCCCCCCACCTGCTCTATCGCTCGTTCCGCGATTTAGTTCGCTTGCCCTGGCATCTCTTCAACAGACATTTTGTTTTTGGCATGCCTTTTCCAATACGATAAGCAGGATTTATAAACTAAAAAAGAAGTGAATCTAATTATTCATGGTTTGTATCAAGCGGTGATTGCGAGAACTAAATTTTCCAGTGTTACTAAGTCATTTCATTTCTTTCATTAATTTGTGATAAAATTATCAAATAAATTTGTAACAAATAATAAAATTAATTTTTAGCAAAATAATTAAATTATGTATGCAATTAGGATGATCGCAAGCATATTTCACAAAAAACGACAGATTAATAGTGTCGAATTTTCATTTTATTTTTGCAGGCTACACATTGGTCATCGATGAGGAAAAGTGAGTGGAAGTTTCTCAACTGTTCGAACTATCCTGTAGAAAATTAAATAGACCGCGAAAAGCGAAAAATTCATTGACAAATACAAAATGACTTGACTGAAGAAAAGAGATCGAGGAAGATTTTCCTGAAAAAAAAAAAAAGTTACGCTTGAGAGAGTTCGTGAGAAGAAGAAAAAACTGAAGAAACGGAAACTCGAGCTTGAAAAATGAGTTTCTTCAACTCGTTGCAACAGTACGTGAGTGACAGCGTGGCGAATCTTAGTCTTAGTCCAAAGAGATTTTCCTTCAGTCGGGAAGACTCGACCGGCGATCAGAGTGGAAGAACTGGCTCGGCCGGAAGTGTCACGAGTACGACAAACACCAATATCACGTCGCAGTCCACAATTCCTCATGGTTTCCCAAAGGTCATTTAAATTCTAAAATTTACTTCATTCGTATCACCAATAAAGTAAAGTTGTGGGCCCAATTGTTGATAGCAACGAAGATAGAGGTCTATAAAAGCACAAAGCTTATACCCTGCTTGAGGTGGAAAAAGTTGGGGTGATCAGTCTAGTTAGTACGGATCACCCCAACATTTCTCGCCTCAAACAGGCTAAGGGCTTTGTGCTTCCATATACCCTTATCTTCGTCCTATGGACAAACAATAAGTACGAGAGAGAGCGAGAGAGAGAGAGAGGAATAGGAATACTTATGGAGTGCCAGCTGCTGGTACGGTGTCAGCAACTGGGCCCACTATTTTCGCACAAAGTTATGATCACGAAAAAAGCTTTCTTTTCTCAGTAGCACAAGATCTATAATCACGAATACAACCTTTTTTTTCTCAGCAGCACAAAGTCTATGGTCACGAAAAAAAGCTTTTTTTTTCTCAGTGGCACAAGGTCTATGATCACGAAAAAAAGCTTTTTCTCAGTAACGTAGTGGGCCCAGTTGTTGTCATTATACCAATTGCTGATAGTCTTATGGACAAACAATAAGTGGGAGAGAGACAAGAATAGGAATTCTTATGCAGCAATTAAATTCTTATGGAAGGACATAACTGGTACAGCGACAGCAAGTGGGCCCAATACCTTAGCATAAGGTTTATGATCACGAACAAAAGCTTTTTTTCTCAGTAAAGTATTGGGCAGAGTTGCTGACACTGTACCAGTTGCTGATAGTCTTATGGACAAATAATAAGTGCGAGAGAGAGGGGAATAGGAATTCTTATGGAGTGCCGGCAACTGGTACATAGTGTCAGCAACTGGGTCCAATACCTTACCACTGGCCACTTTTCTAATCCTCTGGTACACTCACAAAGACTTTTACTTTTCGGTTTTTAGGTCGTACCGCCGCCAGGCACAGTCACATCAGTTCCCCATGCTCCGTTTCTTTCGACCAGAAGGCGCACCCTCGATTGCACTTCCGGTCCGGGTCTCTCCGTTCATCCGGCAACTGGCGGAGGTGCCGTTTCACCGAGACGACAGGGTTCCTTCAGGAGAAACGTCACGACGAATGACAGACCACCACTCGCTTTCTGCCGGAGAAGACCCTCCTGGCCAGAAGTTGACATCCAGGCAACTTCCGGGTGAGTCCACGGAGCAATTTTCCATATCCTGAAAATCTTTGAGCTTCAAATGTAAAGAGAGTACTTGTCAATTATAAGAAATCAATTAAAAAACATAGTGGAGAAAAATGGAGACGTGATAACTTTGAATTGGTAAAAATTCTAAACGGATCTAGTGAACGGGTGCCGAAAGGAAGAAAATTACGTAATTAATTATATTTCCAATTTTCCAAAGTACTCAATTTTCGTTTCCCTTGAGCGCATTTTGTAGCCTGGTGAACCATGTGGCTTTTTGAAGATCGAACGATTACGAAGAGAATGAGCACACAGTGAAAGTGAAACTTTATCGAAAATCTAAGTTCGCTATATTTTTGTAGAGCGACTTTTTTTGTTGTCCAAATTTCCAAATTTTTGCAAAAGTTTCTGTTTTGTTCTTCTGGGCTCGAAAATGAATGGATTTTTTTTGTTAATTGTGATAACAGCTGTTATTTTTTTCGAAGCTTAAAAGTTTCGGTTAAAGAAACCCCCAAAATTGCGATTTTTAAACATTTTTTTTCTTCTCAGTATGTTCGCTTGACACGATTTAAATTGTGAAATTTTCTCAAACGGTGCTATTGTACAGCGTGCGCAAGTTAAGTTGGAAGGTAATACCTCAGCTTTGGAAAATTAATGGAGGGGTGAAAAAGATGAATAGCAAGAGGTCAGGTGGGAATTCTCATCTTCTCTTTCTTTTTCATCCTCTTTTTGCGATATATCACTTTGTCTCTTTTACTCTCTCTTGCCACATTATCTCACTTTTTGTAGGTATTTTAGACTGCACTCGAATTCTTTCATCTGAAAAGTTCACGAAATTCATAGTTCACAATTTAATGATAATTTATACTATGAGGCCGTAAAATGATAAACTGACAATGAGTAAATAAATAAATAAATACATGCATGAATCAATGAATGAATAAGTATATAAATAAATGAATAAATAAATGCATTTACGTACGAGTTTTTAAAGTATTTTACTATTTTCATAATTTTATGATTTTATGTGACAAAAAGTGTTTTCACTGTGAATTTTCGACGTGTAAATGACTTTTCAGATTTGCCTTTTTTCTTTTTTTTAACATCGATCTGGAATACGATCCGGGCATCGCTAAATTGGATATTGACATGCAAAAGCCTTTTCCTCGCGTGAATATAATGTTGAATCCAGGCCAAGAGAATGATGTGGTACAAAGGACGTAAAAGAAGGGTGAGAGAAGGTTGATGATAATAGTTATGTAGGTATATATAGTTCATCCACAGCGGAAGATCCATGCGAGAGCTAGATGTGTCAAGTCACTTCTCTTTCGTTGCCTCTCTCTCTCGCTCGGGTTTTCACATAATCCGCTTAACTTTCATTCCTCTTTTTCCGCCTTTTCCGTATTAACAGGTTCGTCTCGTTCGCTAGAGAGCATTTCTTTCTGCATATGTACTCACGTCACCGTTCTTTTATCGAGTTCTGTGTAGGATGATTCAGAGCTGAGGCTACTCCAAAGAAATTCCACCGAGAATTTTGGTTTTATTGTTAAACTTTTTCGTGTTGAGTTATTTTCGAGCTGTTCACTATTCAAGTGGATCAATCAGATCATAGTTGAAAATATTCAATGAGCACTCAATTTATAACTTGAATGGTCCATTACCTGAAGTCAACTTAGCGCAATATACATATATATGAAAAAATAACAATATGGTTAGGTACTCATGTACATACATCCACACCAGCTATCTTTTGGTTCTTGATCACCCTGATTGCCAAAAAGACGATATTATTACGTAAGAATAGTTAAATATAACAACGCATAAATCTTCAAACCAGTCATTACATAGCATAATTAATATAATTAATTATACTTACTTTTATATTTTTTTAATACTTTTATATTAAATATAACGACGCATGAATCTTCAAACGAATCATTACATTGCGCAATCATGGTCCATGGAGATAAATTAGTCAGTATTAATATGAGTAAAAACACAGTTTTAAATAAAATAAATTACGCTGACCGGTATTGCCCTCTGTCTCTTTTCCACTCCTAAATATATATTACTCCTGGACCATTACAGAAAGAAGCGGTGGGGAAAAAAAAGAAAAACTTAATAGCCTGGAAGAGTGAAGTAGGAGAGCCTGAGGGGTCGATGAAATTCCGACGTATACCGTCCTCTCGTATTCACACAGAGGGCGACTTGGTCCTCGTCAAACTGGCAACGGGAGGGAGAGCTGCTGTTGCTACTGCCTATCGGGACTCCCGAGGCATACAAGCTCGTAGAAGCTAGTTTGAGAGTTGAACGAGAAGGCGAAAAGAGTGGGACTTTAACGGTATGAGGGTATGAAAGTGACGGGAGACACAAATGACAAGGGTTATTTGCGGTGGGATGGAGGGATTCGTGTTACGTGACAGAACACGCCTTCGCCCCCCTTTCCTTTCGTTCCTTTTCCTTTCTCATTCTTGGTGCAAGATCTACCAGCTTTCACCAAGATTCACAGAGAAAGAGAAAGAGCGAGAGAGAGAGAGCGAGATATACACACATACGCACCCAGCCAAAACGTGTGCGCGTGCGTGAATAGAGGTATATGCTTGGACTTTACCCACTCTTTGTTGAAGTCAATTTTGTCGTCTAGCCGAAGAGTTTTTTGTGTCACGATCGTATGGATCCTGGTTTGCGCCAGAAAGTATATTTGTGCAGTAAAAACCAATGAATTCGATATGATTCGAGAACATATCGAATTTGAGAGGTGACAACCGAAATTAAGAATGACTTGGTGGGGTCAAATCAGGAGCGAGAATGACTTTAATCAACTCCACACGTATGCTTACTCGTTAACACGAACTTTATATTAAATAATTAAATTTTAGGGGTTTCATTTTACGTGAACAATTGAAATGATTATTATTCTTGTCATCAACTGATGGAAAAGCAAAAGAGGATCAGGAATCTCGTGTCTGAAGCTCACGAACCTTCTCCTACAATCAGACCCCTGATATCCTTCGGCGTGTCTGCTCCGAGTCCTTACTGAGCCACAGTGGGCTTCGACCTACGTGCTTGATTAAACTCAACCGACCTTTTCGGAATTTCGTATACATATAATGTGTTCGGTTGGGGATTAATTACCGTAGAATTGAAAACGTGTCTCTGGTGGAAAAGCCCTCGATTGCCATCCATGAGCGAGCTCATCCAGCACTGGTACACACAGGGGAATCGTAACTGTGGCTGTAATTGATTATACAATACTCCTGCTTTAAACTCTAATTAAATTTAACATCTATAAACAACTCTTTGTTGTAGGAGTTAATCAGTAAATCATTCACTGTGATTCTCCCATATAAATAATTATAATGGGTATTAAATGACCCTGAACGTCATCAGATTTATATGACTTCAAGACCATTTGACGGACAAGGAGTTGGAAAAATGGGGTTAATAATAGTTTTTCGGTGTCGTGGAAATATTTGGAAACGCAAAAGCAACGAGTAACGTCGACTGGACAAAGGTGGACTCGACGATCGATAGGTTCACCTACGACTCCACTACCCCACCCCACCCCGGGAAAGAGCTTGCAGAGATAAGCTCGAATGGGTTCACCGGACGTTCAAAGTAGTTACGGGCTTTCCGTGGGGGTAAAGGAAGAAAGAGGGGAAAGGAGAGAGAGAGAGAGAGAGAGAATGAGTCTACACAAAAAAGGAAAAGATCGGAGGGGCTGGTAAGAGATCCTCGATTACAAAACCAGAAAGGACTGCCCAGTGTCTAAATCGACTCTGATGAAGAACGAAAAGTCTTTTTTTCACCAATTATGGACTGTGCTGGAATTCTGGTCGGGGACCAATCATAATAACGAGATAAATAATACTTAGAGAAAAAAAAACTCCGAGCTTTCGTTGTTCTTTAACTATCCCAAATGTTTAATTTTACGAGAAAATGGGTAGTATTTTGGATTGGAGGGAAAACGAGTTCGATATTGGTTCGATAAAGAAATAAAAAATATTCGTGTTCGGTCACGATAGTACGATGAATTATTATTCGACTAAAACATGTGCTTATTTTTGAGTGGTGGGTCGAGCTTTAATATGTGCCTTGGTAACTGGGATATGGTATAAAAAATGTTCCACAAACTTTCGAGGCTGGGACCATCGATTTTGAATTTGTATTTTTTTCAGATTTCGTATTTCTGTAATGATTATAATTGAGCTTAAGGGAAAACTTTTGAATTTTTGGACATTCTAACCATGTGAAGCCATATCCACAAAACTGATACACTCCTTTCAGATCGGGTTCACTGGATATGTTGATAAGTTTCATGGAATTTCATGATTGCTTAGAAGTCAGACCGAGTTTTCATTTAAAAAAATAATCAAATCCATACGAAAACACAACAGGAACGTTACACTTAATTTTTTCGATAAAAAAAAGCATTTTTAAACAATATGCGATTTTCAACGAGCCACTTCTTGGGCGTACATTTTGCGTCACCAAAATTTAGTATACATATTATATAATTATAGGAGAATTTAGGAGGTTAGGAGGGATGAGACTTGAAAAATAAGTCAATGACGAACCAAGGGTGGAATTGGATGCCTGGCAATATCAAGTGATGAAAATAGGGAGAGGCTCGCCGTAGAATATTTACGAGTGGGTCGTAAAAAAAGAAAAAAATAAGTCTTCGTATTCTCTTTCCTTCGGCTCTTAAATTTTTTTCCTCCCCTCCCAGCCAAATCACCCCCATCTTATCGACCCCATTTTTCCTTCCATTTTTTTACTTGCGATAATATTATCTCTAAGGAATTTTAGAGTCCTTGGGCCGTAGCGCGGTAATACAAAAATATAAATATGGACAAATAAAGCCTCACCTGACGCGGCCGTGGTCCGTTGGCTGTCAGCGCTCTGGGGTATAATTAATTCAATTTTATATTGGGCGCCAATTAGTTTTGATAAAACTAATAAATTTTCTTTAATAATTTATTGCACGACTAACAACAATATAAACGAGACTATCTCAGGGAGAGTTCCGTTGAGGACCAAGGATAGAATACAGTTGGAAGGCCAATAGAAATGAAACAAATGGTTTAGGCAAAGCGTATAGATTTTATTTCAATTTGACTTACATGGACGTTTCCTTAATATCCGTTTGTAATCGCGTTCAACTCTGACGATCGACAGCCACAATCGTTATATAATCACTTTCGACAAATTACTTTTACTTTATAACTTTCGATAAACTTTGACAATTAGTACAATACATTTTGACAATGGTTATTTGATACAGTGCGACGAGACTCCTCAAGAGTAGACTTCTTCTCCCTTATACACTTTAGGGCGAAGTATATTGGTTGACGAATTCTCTCTCTCTCGCTGGCCTACTGCCTGCGCGATAAATTATAATTCGTCAATGGAGTGATCGACAAGTGGGGATCGATGACTTGACGGCTGTGCATGACGTCGACTCATTAGGCTGTCTGTGTCCCACACATAGACCTTATATGAAGTAACGTGATTCCGTCTCTAATTTGGGTTATTCCAGTCTCATCTCACTTTACAATATAATTTCAAAGTAATAAATGATAATAAATAATATGACAGAAAACAACGAGAACTTAATCAGATGAACATTTATTGGTTTTGTATAACGCTCGAGGAGTCGAGTCAAGCGTTGACGTCGAGGAGAATAGTTTCTTTTTACTTTCCTGTGACAAAACTTTCTCCCACCCCTTTTGGCGACCCCTGATTCCGCCCAATGAACATACTACATAGACTTTTACCTCTGCGCGCGATGTTACATTTTTTTCCCTCACATACTTTCGTTTGTCTCTTCGATAAAAAGAGTCGCTTGAAAATATCGACTGGAATATATTCTGAATATTTTATGAAAATTCCACATTGCTCTGGCGACAAAACTGCCCATGCAGATTTTTTTTTATTATTTTGCGGTAAAAATCGTTGGAAAAACGAAATGATAGATTTTGTAAGTAGAAATAATAGTCGTAAAAATAATTATTACGCAAATAAAGATAAACGAGACTTTTCTAATTGATTATTATGCTCATCTGTTTTTGATTAGTGTTATTATTACCATCATTGTTATTATTGTATTATTTATCTAATTTTTTATAATTTTATTTATTATTGATTTATAATTCATTTTTGAATCGTAAAATCAAAAGGGGAGTTTTGTGTAATTTTTAATATTCAATCGCGAAAGTCTCTCGAAGCATCATTTGTTTCTGTCCTTCTTTAAACCTTGACGCTTCTCTTCCTCTCTTCATAATCGGGCTACTAAATGATGTGCATGAATAACGTCGGTATTATCTCGGATTAACCTCGTTATGGGATAGTTGGAGGACAGGTATATATGCTGCTCCCTCCTCTCCATTCCGATGGGGATAGTTGAACTACCTCAGGAACGTGTCAGATCCACCCCTGGCGAGCCGTATGATTAAGATGTGAATAGAGAAAAGGGGGTTGAGAGTCAAGACTGGGGTGCGAGTTTATAAATAAAAGTCGAGGAAGCAGAAAATTGTTCGGAAAAATAAGAGAAATGCATTGCGATCGATAGAAAAAAAAATCTGGTCACACTACACTCGAATTTCATCAGGGTCAAAGATTAGCGAACAAAATAAGAGCATCCATTGTATGAGCAAAGAAGCTGCCTTGTTGATTTTTTTATTTATATATAAGATTGAATGAATATTGTCGGATTATTAACCCTTTGCGTACAAATATGGGTCTTTCGTGTCTGATCGATTCAATTTAAATCCCAATTATTGATTATGCTTCGTTAATTAAATGATACTAAACTTATTTTTTTTCCAAAATGAAATAAAGTCCAAAGCATATTCAAAAAATTTTACGAATTTTTAGAGCCACTTTGAATATCGAAAAAGGTCTTCAAACTCGAAAGACCCATATTTGTATGGATCAGGTGCCGTTTTTCGCATGGTATGGAAAAGGTTAAAAAGTGTGCAAATGAAAGGCCCCCCCGAGCACTCAAGAGCACTCAGAAATATACAAAAGCCTTCACCGGCACGAAAAAACACTCATGGACAAGCAGGCAAAAACATGCTGGTTAAGTGTATTATAACACAATTATTATTAATCTTACAGTAATTCTACATTCTACAATATTGATGAATATAATACTGAGAAAAAATATATCATATTCCGTCGAGCTCGCGAGTTGATTGAGCCAGGCAAGTAGAGACGAGAGTTTGCACGCCAGCGGCGCTTCTCGAGCAAAGAATAAGTAGTAATCGTCGACGTATAGGCAGACGTTAACGTGGTAATCGTGTATAGCCGTGCAGGTAGCGCCACCGGTCGTAGCTCAGACACGGCGAATAGGGGAGTGAAACTCTCAGCCGGAAGTTGTTACTCTCATCTGCTATTCTCGAGAGAGTTTCAAGTTTCTCTCTCTCTGACTCTCATCTCTGTTTACTCGAGTGTATGTGCAGAGTGCACACAGAAACTTTTGCTTGAGGCTCTCCGAGTCAGATGATACGCCAGCGGATGTGCTGCGAAAGATGGGTACACTGCGTATAAATATGGGTGTTGTCGTCGTCGTCGGAGAGAGAGAGAGAGAGAGATTAATAATAACAATAATAATACTAATAATAATAATAATAATAATAATAATAATAATAATAACAATAAGTTTTGTAACGAGATTTACCCCGCCCTCTTTCCGGTCCGACCCGACTTCACTTATCCCACGTGATCATGGACACAATCTCACCAAAACCCAAATCAAAACAAAACTCGGCCCATCGCCGAAAATAGACAACAAAATCTTCAGGAACAAATTATGGCCCTAGAGATCAAAATCAAACAACATGTGAAGGAATCGGGCGCCAAGTACTAAGTACTGGCGATCAAAGACCGACTTTTATTAATTTGACCCTTCCCATGAGTCTTCAAAATGACTCCACACGCGATAAGTGAAGTAATGAGGTCGAAGCAAGAGAGACTCGACGAGCTCAGCTCACTTGAAAGAACGATGGTAGAGGGATGTGGACGGAATAAGTCACGAAAATTCGGGGCTTCGGAAAACTAAACTTTTATTTCAACATTCCCGGAGGCTCATGTGATGGTCAAAGGATAATTGAGCCGTGCATGCTTAGAAATCATCAATAAATTGATTGATGCGATTGTCAGTAGTTACGCACATTTTAGGTTAACGAAATAGTCATACAAACTTGAAATAGGTAGCCCAAGGTAACTCGCGGAAAATAATACGGTACAATAATAATAATCGGTAGCCAAGATAATTCGCGTGAGATAATACAATAATAATAATAGGTAGCACAGAATAACTCGTCAAATAATAAAATAGTAATAATAATAATAGGTAGCCAAGATTCTCGCGCAACGTAAGACAACAATAATAATGGCAATAGGTAGCACGAAGAAGTAACTCGCAAAAGTAATAATCATCAAAGCTAGCATCAGGTAGCTCGCAAAAACAATAATCATAAAAGGTAGCAACATATAGTCCGCAAAATAACAATCATCATAGGTAGCAGCATCATACAACCCGCAAAATAATAATCATCATAGCAGATAGCATCGGGTAATACGCGCCAAATAATATAATCAGAATAATAATACACGAACCAATGAACGCAGAATTGTAACGTATCTTTCAAGCCTCTTGCTCGCGTAAGAATTTCGCTCGGAATGTTCTCACGCGAGAAATTGGAATATTCGACGAATAGTCACGAATAATTGTTTGAAAATATTAATTACTTCTAAAACGCCCACGATTACCCATTATTTAATTCACTCTGCTCTGCTCTACTTTACTCTACTCTACACTCGCACAGAAAAGAAAAGGAAGATTGGGCTCACCCAGCTCTCTGCCGCAGTCCAGACATGTAGACTTATCAATTTTCCGACAGGCAGCAATCGCCGGAATTCTACGACTGATTTCTCTTACCGCCGTCCGCGAGCTTTGGCACTGGACGCTCTCCACTCTCCCTCGGCCCCCCAGACAGGTGTCCGAGCTCTCACGTAGTCCTTGATGTCTTCCTCGTTCTCGGAATTCTCCCCGTCACTCTCTCTCGGTGGTATAGGAGTAGGTAGCGCTGCCATACATGAGCTCCCTTAGCCCACCCGGGCTCACGCACGAAATTCTTCTTATAACCAGAATTGCTGCCCTCTGCTCGCCTTCCTCCCAGGACTTTGGAGATGGACACGGCGGCGAAGGGCGACCTCCCTCGCGAAGTTGAGGCATCCCTACGAAACCTCGTGGTGGGCCCACACATGCACTTGTACAAAATTCCACCCGACCTCCACGCCATCCCCACTCAGTCCCCCTACAAGGAGGTAGAGGCGTGAACGGTCCGCGACGAACAGAGGAACAGATTGGCAGGTGTAGCGTCGCACTACGCAGTCCAGAGGGACGGGCGACACGTAAATTTAGCCATTAGCTTTTGTGTCTTCTTGCATCCATCACCACGGGTGCTGTTGTTTGATACCCGCTTGTAACAATAAAGTAAAGTTTTGCGAGATTCCCCATGGATGAGATGCGTGAGCCGAGCGGGGCCAGACAGCTCAACGTTGACAGTGCCACAACCTTGGCGAGCTAGGAAAACATGGCAGATATTCGCCAGGGGTCGTAGAGCGAGACCCCTTCCCGTCTCTACCCCTGATCGTTAGCAAAAACCTTAAGTTAATAATATTAATCAAAAGGTAGCTAAAATAACTAATTCTATCGCAATATACCGATGCGTTAAGGTAGCATCTTATACAATAAAGGCAGGTAGCAAAACCTTATAATTAGTCTAAAACCAAAATTACAGAAAAATATCTAAAGTAAAAGGGTCGACTTAGCCTTGAGCCGAAGAATTGCGGTACGGCGGTGTGATGTGGGTCGTAATACTGACCCGTTGCTCGGCCACACTCCATGCGGGTAACGGGATTAAAAATGTCACGCCACAGCTTATCGAATTTGTTAGAGACCTGTAATTCGTAATCCGCGTAAAATTTCATATCGGATATGTTTTTCAATTGTAGACAAGCCAAAAAGAAATTTCATTCATATCTTATAGACAGCTGAAAATGGTGATATATCAAAGGGCTATAATTTTGCTGCCGTTCATCTGATTCAAGCTTTTAAAAACTGCGCGAGTAGACTTCGAGAATATATTGATCCGTTGATCTTGATACCTCAATTCTTCTGGCTATGGGAACACTTGAAAAGCAATGAAAAAAAAGTCACCAAACATGTGTCGAAATTGATGGTCCAACTAGAAAAAAAATAAAATTATAAAACAGGATAAAATCACAGCAATGAACCAAGTCTCATATTAATGATTTAAAAAATTCCAAAAAAAACATGAGCACAGAATATAGTCGCAGCTCCAAAGTGAAGAAAAATTCTAAACATTTTAGTGAACCAATTTTTATTTTCCTCCACTCGACGCCCGATACGAATAACAGCACGTTTCAGATTCCGAGTGAAAAAGAGCACGTTTCAGATTCCCGGTGAAAAAGAGCACATTTCAGATTCCCGGTGAAAAAGAGCACGTTTCGGGTTGAGAATGAAAAAGAGCACGTTTCAGTTTGACTCAAAGACTAGAACGTTTCAGGTTGACTCGAATACTAGCACGTTTCAGGTCGACTCGAATATTATAGGCCAGTCACTTTAGACTTTTGAATCCAACTAATTAGTAGTTTTACCAAATTAGTGCCATTCGATTAAAAATAATCATCATAATGACCTATCAAAATGTACCCGTGAAAACCCCGCGCGTTTTTGCAAAAAAAAATAAAAACAATGAAAAATTGGTGCACTTTTTTCTTTCACCACGAACGTTGCCCAAACAAAGAAAAATACAGCAGAAGTTTATACAAAATTTTTTGTAGAGAATTGAATTTCGTTTAAAAAAAAATTATAAAGACATATAGCTATCGTTAATAGTTTACGCTTGGGAGAGCGTCAAAGTTGCGTGACGAAAACCCCGTGAGGAGTGAAGTGGCCGAGGGCTCCGATTAGTTGTTAAATTCAGTATCGGCAAGTTAGCGTTAAATAAAAAAATCAAAAAAATTAATAAATCAACGAAACCTAATCGGTAAGCTGTTGATGCTTGCCAAAATTGTTTTCATTCATTTTTCCAGTTTTGACAAGGGTTTGAAAAAAAAATGTCTTTTTCTGAAACTAATTGAAAAGATTGAAAATTGACAAAAATGTTTACGTAATACGTTTTTGTGGACGTTTTTTATATGAAATTCAATTTTCTATAAATAATTTTATATAAATTGTTGCCGTACTTTGCATCGTTTGGGCAGCGTTTGCGGTGAAAGAAAAAAGTGCACCAATTTTTCATTGTTTTTATTTTTTTTTACAAAAATGCGCGGGGTTTTCACGGGTACATTTAGATAGGTCATTATGATGATTATTTTAAATCGAATAGCACTAATTTGGTGAAACTAATAATTAGTCGGATTCAAAATGCTAAAGTGACTGGCCTATAATATTCGAGTCTGACTGGCCTATAATATTCGTTTCAAACTGAAACGTGCTCTTTTTCATTCTCAACCCGAAACGTGCTCTTTTTCACCGGGAACCTGAAAGGTGCTCTTTTTTACCAGGAATCTGAAACGCGCTGTTATTCGTATCGGGCGTCGCACTGATCTCGATATTACTAGCCACTTTTCCATCTGATATCATGGCGCGATTTCCAAGAATATCACTGCAGGTGGCATCCCTATTGACGGAGCTTGAATGACCGGGAATGCGACGGCAGCATGAAGTCTAAGGGAAAGTGTACATGGCAAAGAAAGGGATGAAAAACCCCGTTATTGCTTGATGTCGGGGGAAGGACAAGCTGAGAGTGCCGATATTTTTGTACCGCACGACGGGTGGGCGATGAATCACGATGGGGGAGTTTTTCTGAGAGGCTTCTACGACGTCAATGGCGTAAAATAAAACAACATTGTAAAAGGATACGACAAGAAGGAAAAATGTCTCATGAAAAAAAAAAATATATATATATAAACAATTATTAGTATTATTATTATTATTTATACATTTCATTTATTGTTTTATACAAGAAACAATTTTGCTTATTCTGAAACACTTAAATATAAATTCAGTGTCAAAACAAAGATTGGTATGGGATTGCAATAAATTGTAATTTATTATTAAGCAATGATTGCACGATTTACAATTTAACGTAAATGAAAATTTGACATCAATGCTCTCCATTTTCCTCAGCGAATTATTTGTTTAATCTTTTTCTTGGCATGTCAGTCACTCGCTTATACGTAAAACTGGATTACCTGGAAAATTCGTATGTGTTTCGTCTAGTGAAAAAAGGTGAAGGAAAAAGAAGACAAAACATGAGGATAGTACAGGCTCGTTTTTTTCAGCTCGCTCATCTTGCACATTTCTATCTCGTAATAATAACTTTTTTTGTTAAACTTGCGGTAGCCCCCTCTGGCGTATATTAACCCTGGCTTGATTGAAAAGTGAAACAGAAAAGAAAAATTGTTCTTTCTAACGAGAGAGAATGGCCCACCCACCTCGAGAATAAAAATGTAAATGCCAGATCCAGGTCATTTATTATTTCCATGATTTCTCCTCAATGGTGTAAATCAAGAAGCATACATTTTCTCTGTAGAATTCACATCGATTTTTCTTCTCCCAATCCAGATTGACGATGAGCATTTTTTTGGCGCGCCTGATTACTCATTTGCCTGTACAGCTGCTGAGCGTGATGGCTTTAGTTGGGAGAATAAAAACGAGACGTGCACAATAAACTGCAGATGTAAAATAATTTTTTCTATGCTTTTTTTCCCCTTCGTTTGATGGAATCGCTGAGTGAGCCGAGAAAAAAAGTTTTCTGTCTCGAACTCTCCAAACCGCACACAGAATCGCAAAACGGATATTGCAAAAAAAAATCTGGTCGAGATTGAGAAAAGTGTGAGAAAAGACGAGTAATGAATTGTAATTTTATTCCGAGTACCTGGCTCCAGAGAGATTAAGTGAAAAAAATGAAAAAAAAAAAAAAACAGAATTCCATGGATTCGTAATTGCTTTGTTTATTTACAAAAATTAACAACTAGCATAATCGAAAAAATTATAAATTGCACATAAAAGAACAAGTATGAGAATGCAGATTTAGTATCTAATCCGGTATTCGTTAACTTGTTGTAACCTCCAAATGTGTATTTTAAAATAATAATAAACATTATTATTGTCAACTATTTACTTTTTTTTAAACAATAATGCAGATGTATTTGAGCTAATAATAATTATTATTATGATAATGATGATAATAATAATAATAATAATAACCCAAACCCAAACAGCAATGATACATAATAATAATACATAATTGATGCGTCAAATTCTTTTTTTTTTATAATTAAAATATTGATTAATGATTAAGAAAGTTTAAACTTTTAAAGAATACGATAAAACAAATATTTTCTTTTAATTGCGAGCGTCGAAACTGTTCAAGAAAAGAGACACACCATTAGCTGGAAATTTTGAGATTGCGTAAGAGCCCAAGAATCCGTTCAATTTCTATTGAGATACGCTCGCGGTCTTCCTTGAGGATGGGTTCGAAATGAATGGTATAGTAATGATCTACGAGCTCTTGTCATCAGGGAAGTGCCTGGTCGTTGTCGTCGTTATCGGAAACTTACAAAAGAGAGTGCAATTGCGGTCCAAGAGGGGAGGGGAGAAACCGGGAATCAATATTATTATTAATTACATTACATTAGATTTTATCACAAAAAAGAATAAGAATATACGTAGGTATGAGAAGTGCACCATTAATTTTCAGGGGGTAATTCTTACGGACGCGATCATGTTTTTCAGTCACTCATTGTCGAATAATATTGGGTGTAGTACACAACTTACTCTTGTTAAAAGCATACTTTTCATGCAACAAACTGTTCAACAAACTCATGAAATGCAAGATTTCCATGTTCAATAAATATTAATTTCATTTTCCGTTATGTGTTTATCTCTTTGTTTGGATCAGAAACATCTTAAATTATATGTCTAAGTTGGCTCCAAGACATGTAAACGCTTGCGGCTTCAATTTCTAAAATTCGTGCGATAGTGCTGCCAACTTGATTTGCGGCGAGAAAATTTCAGTCGTGAGATAGCCGCTACTTCTCCAAGTAATGCTTGAGATAGCCGCTTTTTCAAGCGATTTTTGAGATAGCCGGTTATTCGACCGACTTTCGAGATAGCCGGTTATTCAAGCAAGATTCGTGATTGCCGCTTTTTCAAGTCAAATTTGACATACTTGCTTTTGTAAGCAAAACTTGAGATATCCGCTTCTTCAACCGATTATATTACAAGCCTCGTTTTCGAGATTACATGTAGTAGTCTGCTTGCATGGTAGATGGCATCACACACTTAGAGCTAGGTTGAAAGTGCCGGTATACACTGCTCGTTCGCAATCTCCGGCAATTGTTTCATTATTCTGTGTGTGCGCGAGGTGAGCACCACGCGACAGAGCTAGTATCATATTACATCATTATTATTATATTATTCCTTTTTCTTTGCATTTGGTGTAATTGTTAATAATTTCAATGGGGAAGCATCGTAAACGTCGTCACAACGATCGTGACGACGAAGGAGAACAGGCGCGTTGGCTGCGCAAAATAGCCAGATACAGTAAACGTTTATATAACGTTCGCCCGACACACGAGGACGAGGCAAACTCACAGTCTTTGTTGATTTCAGGTTTGTATCATTGTGTCCCCTCATCAGGAGACGGTTGGTTCGATCAGCATGACAAAATCAATGCCGCTCTCCTTAATCTGGCAGAGCATATCCCTCGGGAAAGACTCATAGCCCAGACATAACCTTACTTTTTTCAGATCGCTCCTCGTTTAACGAAGACGAAAACCGACCAGACAATGGTCAGAACACTCGTGCCAATCATCAGACGAAACTTCAAAGTATCGTTAATGTGCCAGACACACCTGCCCCAGACGCCTCAGTCCCAGAGACCGAAACGACACTCGACAATGCTACGCTCGAAGCTCTCGAACGAAGACTTAAAAAACAGAATCGTGAAACTTGAGAGAAAGGAAGAAATACGGGAGCGTGAAAACAAAAAAAACAACATGATCATACGTGGGCTTGAGGTTCGCGAGGATGAAGCTCAGAGAGAAGTGGAGGTTTTTCTGGCAGATGAACTGAGTATCAGCACCGGAATAAAAGAGGTGAAGCCGTTCACAAAGGCAGGAAAAGTCATTTTTTGATTGTTAAACTCGAAAATTCAGAGAGGAAGGAGCAGTTGATGATTAACAAGAAAAAACTCGCTGGATCTTGTATCTCCATTAACCACGACACAACATTTGCTGAGCGAGAAATTCAGAGGGAAATCCTCAAGTCCGCGAGAGACAGCGAAAGGCAAGGCAACTCAGTTATTGAATTTCTACAGTTATTCAATTGGCTACAGAAAACTATGGATAAATGGTAAAGAGTACAATTGGAGAGACGGACAGGGTCTGAGAGAAAATTTTCGCCGAGAAAGCAGCTCATACCTGCAGACACTCACACAGCTATCGTATGGCTCACAACAGGAACAATGAGGAGGACACGGTCAACACACAAATGACCGACTGCAGCGGCAAGTTTCTATCACAGTCTCCGATTAAGAAGGTATCCACGCGAACATGTAGTCCACAAACAAACTGGCAAAATATAGAGATACATAATTGTATAGATTTCACGGGACAGCATACTGATATAGATACTAGTTTGACTTCAGCAAATTCCTCGCGAGTAATTTATCTACGAAGCACAGAACGAGTTGTCCAGGTAACAGAACTAGGAGTAATGTTTTGGAACGTACATGGTTTACAAACCTTTCTCGATAGCCTTGCAAATCCTACTGAGGAGAACTGGGAAGAAGCTGGGGTAATATGTATAAGTGAAACGTGGTGTCTAAACGAAGAGATCAGGTTGCCAAGACATGTGAAAAATTTTGAAACGATAATTAGCAGGGCTTCACGGGATTTTGCAGCCGGGAGAGCAAGTGGAGGAATGTGTATGCTAGTAAATAAGAATCGAGTTACAGCATTCTCTGTACTAGATGTAAGTGATATTTGGATTGCTGGAAAATTCCAGTTAAATGAGATAAACGTCATACTAGTCAGTGCATCCCTAAGAAATCACTTTTATAAAGAGAGACTCACTTTGTTATCGGACTATCTCCATGACTTGCTCGAGACGTTTGACTTGCCACTGCTTCTAGGCGGGGATTTTAATGGCCGAATTGGCGATCACAATCAGTTGGATGAGTTTCTGGCGGAGGGTACACGGTTTTTTCATACCAGGCGGGCGAGTGACGTTCAAATAAACAGTAATGGAGCTCTACTCTTAGATACTTTTGAGTCTCTAGGGTTGGTCGCCCTGAACGGTAGGTCTCAGTCCGATACTGTAGGGGGGTTCACATATTTTAGAAATAGTAATACGACAATAGACTTTGTTTGGACCAATTCTGTAAGACTTGACATTTGCAAAGACTTCTCGATTCTAAATGAGGGGACCTCAGATCATTTATCAATTAAAGTTATGATTGAAAACTCTGAACTAATCACTGTCCCAGCTCTGATCAACAATATTGCATTCCCACCAAGCCTCAGATGGAATCCTGACAAACACGATGAGTTTTGGAACGTGATGAATAGTATGCCACCCCAAATTTCAGACGCCATTAGTTTAGATACGTTGAATAATACTATCATAGATGATTTTTGGCAAGTAGCGAAGAATCTGGAAATGGTACATACACCCAAGAGATCGCACACTAAAAACAAACCTTGGTTCGATAAAGATTGTGCACAAGCGAGGAAAAAAATGAATCAAGACTATCGGGGGTGGTTAAAAAACAGAAACCGTGGCTTAGAGGAGGAATATACCATGGATCGAAAAACTTACATTGAGCTTATCAAACTAAAAACAAAAAGCTATACTTTGCAACTAGAGCAGTCTCTTTCCAATAACAGCGATTCAAAAACCTTCTGGTTAACTTATAAAAGGCTGAAGCCAAGATCCCATAATTGTTGTACCATTTCGGCCGCGGACTGGCAAGAACATCGCTACCTCCTCTGGATCCTATACCCAGAACCTACTGAGATCGCTATAACCCCATGCTTGACCATGAAATCATACCTGACGAGATTGAACGTGTACTTAGATGGTCCAAATCCAATAAATCCCCAGGATCTGACGGGGTGCCATCGGAGTGTTTTAAAGCACTGCCTCCTGACTGGATAGCTTATGTAACGACCCTTTTCAATCGTGTGTTTTCCGGCGCTGAGATCCCGACCGGCTGGAGTAAGTCGGAGATTATTCTATTTTACAAAAAAGGTGACCAAGACGACCCTCTGAACTGTAGAGGGATCGCGCTGGCCAAGTCAATAACGAAGCTGTTTACGACGCTAATATCAAGACGATTAAATGTCTGGTGTGAAAAATATGCGATTCTACCGGAAGCGCAGGCTGGCTTTAGGAAAGGTCGGTCTTGTGATGATAATATATTCACGCTAAATGCAAAAATAGGAGTCGCGTTATCTAAGCCGAAAGGAAAGCTTTTTGCTGTCTTCATTGACTTTCGACGAGCGTTTAACTTAGTCAGACACGGGATACTCTGGGACAAACTCTATTCGGCAGGTGTTAGTACAAAAATTATCAAGGTTCTCCAAAATTTGTATAGATGTTCGGCTTTTAAAGTAAGATTAGAACCAAACCACAAAACAGAAGAGATCGAGGCAACGCAGGGCGTGCTGCAGGTAGAACCTGCAAGTCCAACGCTGTTTTCATTAATACTGGCTGATATAGTCCAGTACTTCATAAATCATGGACACGAACAAATTATCGAGAAAATAGAGCTTTTGCTATTTGCGGACGATCTCATACTTCTTGCAGATGATGTTATAGAGCTTAAAAAAAAAAACTAAATACGCTCGAGACCTATTGCAACGAAAATCAGTTAGAAGTAAACAAGACAAAAACGAAGGTTATGGTTTTTCAAAAAGCGGGTCGAATGAAGAAAATACGACAAATTAAGTATAAGGAAACACCTCTTGAAGTAGTGGATAGGTATGTATACTTGGGAGTTCCTTTTGCCCGTTCAGGACTCTACAATGCGACGAGTAAGCATTTCATGACAAAAGCCAAGGCAGCGCTGGGTACTATTTGGGGCCCCATGGTAATTGCCAAGATGAATGACTGGAGCGGCAGAGTGAACCTGCTAGGCACGGCGGTAAAGACGACGCCCCTGTATGCGGCTAATATTTGGGGCTTACGGCATTGCCGCGAACTGGATAAAGTGCAGCTACGGTTCTACAAAAGTCTTCTCGTGGCACCTGAGTGCACCTGACCTGGTTACATGGTCAGGCTCGAAACAGGAACAACCACAATCTCGCTCCAAGTCGTAAAAAGAACAATAACGTACTTAATGAAAGTGCTTGATATGGCACCATCGCGGTTCCCGAGAATATGTCTGGATCGACTGGTAGCACTTGACGCCTCAAGCATGAACGTTGGGAAGTACAATTGGTTAACGTGTTTACGAGAGCTACTGGACAAGACTGGCTCATCGGATCTACTCGTAAACATGACATATAGACCGTTGTCCGACAGAATCGGACTCTTGCTAGACGTCATGAGGGAAAAGAAGTTTCAGTCGGATGCAGTAAGGTCGCTTCTGTCGACATATAGCCCGGCTTATAAAGGCATCAAACACCTAAATGTGCTGCTGCGTGAAGAATATCTCAACTCGAACATCCCGATCCCGTTTGTACGATTGGTCGCTCAATGCCGTCTTGCTGGGCGAGGTGTAGCAACGTTTAGGTTTAAGAAACTGTATTATAAATTAGACGATTGTATACTATACAAAACCCTCTGTTTGGTAATTAAAATAAATAATTATAGGATAAAGGAAATTGGGAAGCTTCTAAACAGCTACATGTAATCTCGAAAACGAGGCTTTTAATATAATTAAATGAACAAACGAACTTACCTGTGAGTGAAGTTCGATCGTGATTATATGAAAGCCTCGTTGAGAGATTATCACCCTCCCTAACAAATATCCCAACCCAGCAATTTCCTTACTAATTCTAAAGAATGAAACAATTGCCGGAGATTGCGAACGAGCAGCGTATACCGGCACTTTCAACCTGGCTCTAAATGTGTGATGCCATCTAGCCTGCAAGCAGACTACTACATGTAATCTCTCAACCAGGCTTTCATATAATCACGATCGAACTTCACTTACAGTTAAGTTCGTTTGATCGTTTAATTTTTGAGGTAGCCGGTTATTCAAGCGACTTTTGAGATAGCCGGTTATTCAAGCAAAACTTGAGATAGCTGCTTTTTCAAGCGATTTTTGAGATAGACGGTTATTCAGGCGACTTTCGAGATAACCGGTTATTCAAGCAGGACTCGAGATCGCCGCTTTTTCAAGCGACTTTTGAGATAGCCGGTTATTCAAGCCAAATTTGAGACAGCTGCTTTTTCAAGCAAAACTTGAGATGGCCGCTTTTTGCAGCGATTTTTGAGATAGCCGGTTATTCAAGCGACTTTTGAGATAGCTGCTTTTTCCAGCAAAACTTGAGATAGCCGCTTTTTCAAGCAACTTCTGCGATAGCAGCTTTTTCAAGCAACTTATTCTGAGATAGCCGGTTATTCCGCGGAGCCGTCGATACGGTGTAATTATTACGACTAAAGAAGTAAAAACTCTCAAGCTCAGTACAAATGAAGAAACATTTAAATAAGTTTTACGCCATACCATATTAATTTGTTGTTAATGGTAGATTCATTAGTAATAAATGATTAATTAATTAGTGATGAATGGCAAACTAATTAGAATTTAATGATAAATTAATAATTACCAGTAATTAAGAATGACAGATAAATTGATAATTAAAAGATATATGTTCACGTCGTACATTTCATGACAATATTTAATGCTACTTTCGATTTCACGTTTTCCCACACCGCAGAATCATATAATATACCGCAGACTCCAGAAAAGATTAATCGCTCTCGCGTGTGAGTGCGAGAACGTACTACTCGCAGTTCACCCCTACCCTGGGCACGGGGTAAACAACCCTAAAGCACAAGTTCTCATCCCCTCAGGACACCCTTGTAGTCCTTAGGGGTATTAGGGACAAGGGTGGCCAACTTAATTCTGCACTCGATCATACACCCATATCCTCGATCTTTGTAAAAATCATTATTCCGATTATGTTTTTACAAATACAAACTCACGAAGCTTGGTTAGGGTAGATGAACAAATTTATTTATCGTTTATTTACCTATTTATTTATTTATTCAATTGTTTATTTGACCGTTTTTTTCATACATTTAAATATCATTTTTAAACTATTATACACATCACGGCTTTTATCGGGTCATTCATTAAACGCTATCAGATTCAATTACGCTCCCGCTCATTCAATTTTCCTTTCGAATAATTATTCGAATGCTAATTGGTGCAGAAATCGTATTAATTAATACGAAATCGAAATTAAACGTTATACAAATTGATATGAAATTGCACGTCACCAATTCCACGTGTATTGGATCACGTTTCGGGGTCATCGAGTCTTAAAATATAGAACAATGAATTTTATTTTGTAAAAAGCCTGTGAAAAAAATTATCAGATCAACAAGCGTCACGTCACGTACCCAAACGTCACGTCACGTTTGTGGAATTTCACCCGTATGGTAACCACGTCAGTGCAAAATTGTACCACCTAAAACTTCTTGTTTCTAGCTTTTTCTATAACGGCGCTCTGGAACGATATCCCCCCACTACGACATATATGACATCACCATAGGGTACTACGATTGTAGAATAATTTTGGATTATTTATACGAGAGTCATAGAACTTAAAAAATGGAAAATTCCAAATCGCACTAGTGTGGTCAGTATGTACACTCGATGAAGGTGTGATTACTGCGGGTTAAAGTAGTTTGTGATCTGCACTGTTTATCGAGCACACGAGCCTCAACCCCCACAATTTACTATTACAATTTATACGATAAGTAGAAATTTCGGAACAACTCAGACACGATAAAATTCGTTCATTAATATCGATTGCTTAAGCAATAATTATCATTTAATTTATATAAAATTTTATTTGCTGATAAAAAAATTCAAGCAATGAAAAAGGTCTAATAGGGTTTCTCTGACATACTTCGTAGCATTTTCATTTATCTCCTCACTTTGGTATTCATTCATTACCAGGAATTCCAATTAATTAAAATAACGAACGAGAGAGACCTTCGAGGAAAAAAAAAAATATGCGCAAATTTTATTTTCAACCCCCGTAATTTTCTATCCTTCATCACTCGGTGGATTTTTAAAAATTGTTTTTCCATTTAAAAAAAGAGAAAAAGAGTTGATGAAAAAAATCTATAACTCTGACATTCGTGATTGTTATGCACCTCTTCTTATTTCCTCTTCTTTTAATTCATTTTGTACGTGCGTCAAGAGACTTTTTTTTCTCATGTGAAAATAATTCATACAATAAGAAGAAAGAAGATATTTACTTTTGAAGTTCTATAGTATCGTCGTCTACAAAAAATGCAAAAACTATAAACAGTTTTTTGTTGACATGTTCTATTTTCTCCAAGTCACTGTATGCTGACAGTACATTAATAATTTTTGTGATTTTTTTATTTCATGTTTTCAGAGTACAGGAAACCGATGGATCATTCTTCGAGAGTTTTACGGCTCTTTCGTGGAAGCAGGAAAATCGTCGACTCATGGCCCTGCAGGAAGTTGAGGCTCGAGCTGAGGAGCCTCCACCCATGCAGAGGGAATCAAATCCCCAAAAATACAGGCTGAGCAAAAAAGAGGTCAGAATTGATTTCTATTTTTATTTATTTATATTTCTGTTAAATGTCATTAAAAGTTAATAATTGTGATTAATTATAATTAGTAATTCAAATAATTATTTCGACGAGAGTTTTTTGATTGATTCAATAATCAATACCATAATGAAAATATTTATCAATTGGATAATTATAATTGTATAACGTTCGAATTATTGTAGCAAATTTATTACACTAATTAGAAATTAAATCAACAATATTAGATAGATTGATGAGATCAATCAATGAAATATAATAATAGAAATATATTTTATACGGAGCAAAATCAATAAAAATATTTTCGTGTTGATTTTAAAATATTAATTCAGATCAGACTATAATAATTCATGTTAGGCGAGCCGATAATTCAATTATTGAGGCAATCAGCTAATAAATTATTTAACCGAATTGCCAAGTAAATTGATTCAGATAAAATTTATGGCTATGATATTTTCATTCGACGATGGGATAATTAATAAAATATTGTTGCCAGGATACCCTTTGACTAATAATTAGCTAACTAATAATTGATTTATTCATTCAATAATGAAATATTGAATTACATTGAATTAAGCCTCAATTAATACACTAGTTCCCATTTTCACAATATTCCATTCTTAATTGAATTTACAATCTAACAAAATAAACTGATAAACGGAACAAATGGAAATTATTTTCATCAGAAATTGATGCAAAGCGGAATTTCTCACAGATTTACTCATTCGTGGTTTAATGAGGCGAAAACTTTTGCACTTGGACATTTCATCTGTTCCTCAGTTTGAAATTCATGATAGAAATTGGCTTGAACTAAAACAGAAAAATCATCCTCGGGATTCGAGCAGACGGATATAATTACACGCCGTCCCGGCTAAACGAGACAGACAGCCAAGCGTTTCCTACTTAACGAAACTCAAACATTCTTCGATGCTTTTTACGACAAAAGTTTCTCAAATCCATTAATTTTAATATATTTACCTCCAATAAGAAATTAAATAATAATAATACTAGAAATAAACCAGGAAACGCGTCTGTCAAGACACCAAAGACGATAAAATCGCGCTAACATCGAATCCTAGAGGCTTCACGATGGGACACTCTCTCGACTACATGTGTGTACGTGCTACAAGCAAGGAAATTTCTCTCACAGTTTCCATTATAATTGAACAGGGTCTTCGTAGCGATGGTAGGCAGGAGGTTTCGGGGGGGTGGGAAAAGGGCCCAAATTCCATCTAATCGCGTTCCCACTGAACTCTGGCCTGATCTGGAATCTTTATGCAACATACACGACTCTCAACGACCCTCTAGTATCTTTACACGGAGGCACAGAGACATGAGAGGCAACGTTTTCTAAAATACTCGCATATATACATATATGAAGCATTTGACAGTAAAACGATCTAGATCTGATGCTCACCATTTGCGCGCACCTCACGATTCATCCTTCATTAGAAAATTTCGAGTTTCATAAAATCGTCGAAAAGAAATAAATGTCTTCGCGGACAATACAATTTTTTAATAAACATTTCAAATTTTGGAAGTTAAAAGCATATTTTAACAAGTAGCTGTGGTATCTGACCCTGAACTTCATCCCTACAATTGTCCAATTTGGCTTCGAATGCCCCATGTACAAATATATAGCATATGTGAAATGGTTATACTGTTTGCCTCGGCTAATAATAATAATAATGATAATAATAATAATAATAATAATAATAATAATAATAATAATAATTTATTTTGTATGTAACATAAGGTGGATGAGAATCTCGTTACATTATCTCCGAGGTATATTGTCAAGCACGGTGTCTCGTCGTCGTCGGAGCTTTGTACTTGTAAAGCACGTGAAAGCACCTCTACCTTTTCATGTATACGTATCCAGGTTGTGGCATGATAAAGGGCCAATGAAGCGCAAAACTTTTCGCACAAAGCCTTCGAGATTTCGCTTCCCCATTATCGTGAAATTCTCTTCTCAACCCCGCGAGGGATGAGAATTAACAATTTTCCGTGCAAAAAAAATCAACCCTTCTACTGCTATTTCTTTTCGTAATTTTTTTTTTGAAAATACATAACCAAAAGATTCGTGAAAATGTTTGTCGCTCTGTTGGAGTTTCGGTAAGAATGAAAGAATGATGGAAAATAATGAATGATTGATTCAAGTGTGGACGTAACTTTCGAATTGTTAAAAAAAATTGATAAACAATTAATTCGTTTGACGGATTTTTGAGAATTCATCTTTTCATCAAGAAAATTGTTAATGAGTGAAAATGTTTTGTTCTTTTTCGCTTACAGATGGAACAATTGTACATAGAGGTCCTTTACACGATCGCTAATACGGTCGGTGCTAGCACCGGAAAATACACACATTATAAAGAGGATTTGTTCAGATACGCGCAGGAGGCTTTTGGTGTGTCACCCGATCAGCACATGAGACTTCTCAAACTCGCATCTGAAGAAAAAGTCAGTAATACATTTATATTTATTCGTATATAATCTTATATATATATATATTATACGTACAATATAAAATTACGTTTGTATAATACAAACGTATTATACAATAACGTATTATACGCAAATTATTGGGGTTTTTAATTCATGTAATATTTATTTAACAAAAATAATGCGATATTTATTTAATATTCGAAGCAGCCTCCTATAGTTGTGCTGAACGTCCTGGTGGTCGAGGCTGATGGTCTTGAGGCAAAAGATGCAAATGGTAAGTGAATTAAATTTATTTCGTCGTATAGACACCATCGACAAATGGACTTGCACGGATTTTATTTTTGTCATTTTTCATACGGGGTGTGTCATATCGCAGCCCTAGAACAAGGGTGTGACTTTTCTGTGGTAACTCCATTAACGGTGTTCTAATACGATAATACGCGCATTGCGCGATCTGAAAGTAAGGGCATGCACGCACACAGTCACATACATGGACGCAGACACAGACACAAATACACTTACGGACATGGACACACACTTCCACAGACCAAACGTAGATATTAGCTTTACGAGGCATATTCATTGAACGGAAAAGTACGTTCACGCGATCGTGACGAAAGAGAACGAGAGAGAAGAGAGAGAGAGAGAGAGAGACTCGCGAATATCTTTTTCACCTGTTGGCTCGATACACGCCTACATTTGTTTTTCCTCATTCTTTTCCATATCCGCATATAATACTTCCATGGTATGAACTATAATTATTGGTTTTGTTTGTAATATTACGATTTTCGTTAATACAAAAAAAATAGATTAAAAAACAAACCTCGTAAGTATCGAAAACTGATTTGTGCAACATTCCAAGAAATTGGAACAAAAAATTAATTGAAATTCACTATTTTATTTGAAAACCATATATAATTATTAACGTTGAAAAACGATTTGATTATGTAGATTTATTTTCGTGAAAAACAAAGATAATTCTGTCGTTTTCGCAGAGAACGATTGCAATATATCGAAGTGTGGTTTGTCGTTCAACAGTAACCGAGTAACTCCCATGTTCTTTGCCTCTGAGCATTCGGGCGTTAAAAAAGGAAAAAAATTGATGAATTAAAAATAAAGTGTGGTAAATAAATGATCACAATTCATTTATTCCTGATTGACAGGTTTTAGCGATCCTTATTGCATGCTGGGCATTCAGCCGGCAAATAGCGGACCTCCTTCGAGTCCTCAGACAAACTTAACCGCTCATTCGCCGCACACACCGCCAGCGTCACCGCGACAGGCCACTCGTGCACTATCTGACGGTGGTGATAACGACAATTCGCATCACGAAAAGCTGCGAAAACATCACAGGTATTGATTGAAAAAAAAAAATTCCCATCCATTTTTCGCTTAAATTTTTTTATTAATAATTTATTTTATTCATTTCAAGCTCTAATTTGCATATCCCCAATCAAAATAATATAATTGCCACAATTATTAATAAACATAATATCAATGTACTACTCGAGTTTGAAGTAAACAAATTGAATGATCAATAAAAAAATGAACGCTTAAATTTTTTTATTGATCATTTAATTTGTTTACTTCAAACTCGAATTAAAATATTCCCAATCGAAATAATATTATAGCCATTATTATTGATACAAATAATATCAATGTAAAAAATCAATAGGAATTTTTACGCACTCAAGTTGAGCTGCTCGACGATCGTTTTATTTCGGTAATTCGCTAACGTTTTTAGTGATTTATTTGTACTTGTAATAAATATACGCGAAGTTTGTCACGAACACGCTAGGGTAAAACGCACGAAAGTAGTGTATATAAAAATACGATGTAGTAGATAATCGAGTATTACAGTACACACTCGTTGATTCCACGACATTTGAGGCTCTCTCGACGGGGCGTATATCAGTAGTTCCCCCTCCACCAGAGCCTTCGAGTATCTGCGAATTAGGAGTGACCGAGTTAAAGGTCTCAGGGCGAAACAGGCAGTCACGCATCGACCAACAGAATTTAGGCGAAACCGGACAATGATTGAGCGTGGATGGAATCAGCGTCTACTGTACTGACATTTAAATTTTATCAAGATCCCACAGTTCTTTGTCAACAATTTGCCGGAGCAATCGGTTCGCTTTTATAATACATATACACTTGTACATGAATCTTGCAAAGAAGTGTACCTACTAATAGTGAAAAAAATTAATTGCATTACTTTAAATTTTTCCCCGAAACGAGAAGCCCTAAAAAAAATCTTTTTCCTCGCCAAGTATTCAATAAGGACCACATTTATCCTCAATGACATTGAACTCGTACTCATCATTTACTCGATAAGCATTCAATAAATATTCAACAAGAACTCGATGAGTACCCGAAAAATACTCGTAAAA
The DNA here is from genome assembly GCA_963669185.1 of Dyspetes luteomarginatus. NCBI lineage: Eukaryota > Metazoa > Arthropoda > Insecta > Hymenoptera > Ichneumonidae > Dyspetes > Dyspetes luteomarginatus. The sequence goes on from OY769906.1 coordinate 9,356,993, forward strand.
TACTCGATGGGACGTATAGTAGTGGAAATAGGCAGTCGCGCGTCGACCGAGAGAATTTAGGGGAAATCGGTCAATTATTGAGCGTGAATTAACTCAGCGTCTACTGTATTGGCGGGGCGAACGGGTCAGTTTTGTAATACGTATAATTTTTCCTTGAAACGGAAGCACTCGAACAGTCCTCGCCAAGTACTAAATAAGCACCAAATATATCCTTAATAGGACCGAACTCATACTCACCATGTACTCAATGAGCATTCGATAAATATTTAAAGACTCGATAAGTATCCGAATAGTGCATACTCGTAAAATGTCCAATGAGTACTGAACAAGGATTCGTTGAGCAGATCAATGAATATTGCACGTACTTGAGGAGTGAATACTTGACAAGTGTTCAAGAAGTACTTGGGAAATACTTAACAAGTACTTGAAAAATATTCAACAACCTAGCATCAAATACTCGTGACATAATCTACAAGTACTCCACAAGTACTTAATAAGTACTCAATAAGTAGTTGACAAGGATTCCAATAAATATTCAACAAGTACGAGTCAAGTACTCAACGAGGCTGGAATAATAACTCGAAAAGTAGTACAAAAATATTAAAAAAATATTTGGCGGAGTTCGTAATAGTGATACGAAATGCACAGGGACAAAAAGAAATGCGCGACCTCAAGGGAATACACAATTTACCCCTTGATGGTTGGCGAAACGAACGAAAGTCTATAGTTTTCACCTAGCTCTCTCCCTTGTTTGTGCAGTTGACTCTCAAAAAGCCCTCGCGCGTGAGAACAAGCTGCGGGGGATGAATAAAAATTATATTGGAATAGAGTATCATGCGGAGAGGTCGCTGAAAAAATAGGTAGCCCTCAATGAAAGCTCCAACTTCTGTTCTTAATTCATCCCCGTCTCGCCCCTTGTTGGGAACTGTTATGACGCTGTTGCTGTTGCACTTTCTCAAGTTTATTTTTTTTCAGCAAACCTCATATCGAATTATATATTTTTTCCATTAGAAAAGGTAGAGGAAAAAGTTAATAGGAGAAATAACAAATGATAGATTTAAGCAAAATTCCTTGCTCGAAAACTTCGTTTTGGATGAATATATGTTTCGCAGATTTTCCGAATATTATGATTAACAGTATTTGCGTATTTTTTTAAAGATAGTAAGCATAGAAGCGATAAATATATTATTCCTATTATTTATTAATAAAATAATAATTCATAAAACTATCAGTATATTTAATGTAATAATAAATTGCAGAGTGTATTATTGTTATTTCTATTTTGTTTTATCAACAGTTTCAGACTTTCCTTTAAACGACGAGATCAGGGTAGTAAAAGAGAGCACAGGGAATCGTTGAGCGGCGCTGTGCCGGCAAAATTCATTCGAGCAACTTCCGTAATACCGCACACACTTAGTCCACGGTGGAACGAACAATTTCATTTGTGAGTTTTTCCTGTTTCACCACTATATTGAGGGGAAAAAACAAAAAAACAGACTAACACTTTTACCTCACTTTTTTTAACTTGATATACATATTTTTTTCTTACGTTTGAAAACTTTTTTTTTATGTTGTCATTTTAATTTTAGTGATATCGACGATACGAAGACCGATATTCTTCACCTTGACATATGGTAAGAAAAACTCTATCTATACAAAAATTAGTCATAAAGAATGATTAAATGATTAGCAATATTGATTGGTTATTGATCAAATATATTAATTAACTGATCATTAATGATAAAGGCTCTTAATCAACTAATCGATGATTGTCGAGGCGGTATTGCGTAGATGGTGAAGCGAAATTAAATAAATACAAATAACGTTGGTGTAATAAAGTTAATTAGTAACAGATATGTATCTGTGACAGTGATCGAAAAATGAATTAATAAATCTCTGTAATAAAAGAGCGATTAAATCTAATAGTACAAGATTAGTCGTCCGGGCATCGTTTCAAAGCATACTCGATTTTGTTCAATAATAATTGAACATCTCAATTAACGAATTATCAATGAAACGTCTTAATTGATAAATCCTAAATACATTTTTTCAGTTAATTAATTAATAAAAATATGATCGATAATTAATGTTTCGATGAATAGGATGTTTAGAGACCCTACTTAAGAGTTAAAAGTAGACATTAAATTCGGGCGAAGAATTTGTTGTTTCGATTTTGACGATAATAATTACAGGGACCACGACGACGAATCCTCAGTTTTCGATGCTGTGAGCAAACTGAATGAGGTTCGCGGTGTCAAAGGTCTGGGCCGTTTCTTCAAACAGATCGCTCAGAGCGCGAGATCTGGCAGCCAGGATGATTTTCTCGGATGTGTCAACATACCTCTACACGTGAATAAATTATCTCGAAAAATCATAAAATTGTCATCAACAAACAAACGAATTTCTTACACTAAATTGTTTCATCTTATACATATAAATGAACAAAAAAAAAATCTACTTCCATATCGATTGAAAAATATGTAATTAACCATTAATTATTATCACGAAATATTATGAAGATCAACTAATTAGTAATAATTAATAATACCAATGACTAATAATTAATTACGTCGTACTAATGATTTGTCTATTATTAATTTTTATTTTGCTTTTATTTGTCTTCGAAATTGGATTTTAAGGACATTCCGAGTACGGGCTTGGACAAATGGTACAAACTACAAGCGAGAACCCAGAGGAGCAACATTCAGGGACGAATAAGACTGAAACTGTCTCTCTCGACTCGTGAAGATCGTGGAACTTCCGAGGAGTACTGGGGCGAGTTAAGACAGCAGGAAAGACTCTACACTGTGTTTCTCAATCACGAAATGAGCAAGCATGGGGTAAATTATAAAATTCTTCATCTACTACCAAATTTTTCGACCGGATTAAACAAAAAAAAAAATTTCGTTTCTCTAATTGTTTATAATTTTATATAATTTCGTTTCGCCATTATTAATTTAATCATAGTTGAAAAAGTACATTTTTGGATAGAAAAAAGATTATCAATTTTAACTCGTTAATTCAATATATGTTCATTTACCACGTTAAAAAAACAGAATAAAAAGAATATAATCATTTTTGTCTTTATTCCATTTGATAGAAATTGAATATGTAAGGGGTCTTCTGGGGTTAAATAAATTAATAAAACTTATACTCTTGTCGGATGATCGATATAAAATATATATATTTAATGGACTATTACATACAACACGTCGGTACAGCACGGGGTCTCGCTACGAACTATCGATTGTCTCTTCGTGTTCTTCTTCTCTCTTCCCACCACATGAGGTATATCAATACACCAGTCATATTAACGACTTAAATGTCGTACGTCGGCGGTAATTACGAACTAACGCTCACAAATATGATATATACTTCAACGATAGGCTCAACATTTTCATGATTTTTTATAAATTAATTCTTCAATTAACATTTATTTTAAAAAATTATCAGCAACAGCATAATAATAATAATAATAATAAAAATCGTGCAATTTGGACATTTGCCCATTGCTTCCTCGCGATTTTCGCCCACCCATAAATTTTGCTTAATGAATAATGGCTTTCTCGGAGAGGAAGCTTTGTGTTGTGATAGAATGAAAATCATAAGAAGCGCTACCATTAAAATGTACCCTCAGTATTTCAAACGAAAGTTGGAGCGAACACGCAATTTTTAAAAAAATTGAAAATTTAGTAAAATTCAACCTTTCATCAAATCTAAACCGTACAATCGATTCTTGTCAAACTCGACACCAAGTATCTTTTCCCCTTAGCCAATGGGTGTAGTAAGTTTCAGTTCAATTGTTGAAATTTTATAAAAATTGGAGCAAAAATAGTTTTTTTTCAAAAAATTCCAAAAATTAAAAATTCTTTAAAACTTAAACGTCTTAATAGATTCATGCCAAATTCAATACCAAACAACGTTGCCCCCTAGCCTATTAGTATAGAAAGTTTGAGCTCTATAGCTGGATATTTATGAAAGTAAGAGATCACGCCCTTTCGAAAAATTCAAACTACTATAAAATGAGACACCCCTTAGCGATCTGAGCGAAAATTGCAGCCAACTGAGGAAGTTTGCGGCCTAATTTGTGTGCAAAGTTTCGGTAAGATCGGTAGAGTCGTTCTCGAGATATGGCCATTTTAATTTTTACAAGCTCATCACATACATATACACACACACACATACATACGGACATTTGTTCTAAATATGATTTTTTGACTTTTTCCAACATTTTGAGAAGTCTGGCATCAAAATCTCGAAGAAAAAAATTTCACGAAAACAAAGCTTCCTCCATGAGGAAGCAAAATAATAAAATCATAACAACTTCATTATCAGTTAATGTTTTTCTTTAGTTTCAATATATTTCAATTACATTTGAATGAAATTTCGTAGGCAGATTTTGGTGATGAGCTGCCACAGGCTGCGATGACGATTTTACATCAGCACGCGATACAGGGCGACATTACGAAGTTGCAGCAGGCCATGATAAGGTGGGTGGCGAGCTCGAAGAATCCTGCGGTCGATCCAAAAACTCTTCATCGTCTTCTACAGGTGAAACAAATTTGTTCTATGTGTATAATAATTTTAACAACGAGCGAAAAAAAGAAATCATGGTTATTCATATAAATGATTATTCTTTACTATTAATCAAATATGCAATCAATAAAAATAAAAATTGATTACCAAAGCCCATTGGTAATTACTACTATTTTATCAATAAGCTGATAGTCGATGAACCATTGAATATTAAAAGTTAATAATTTAATCAATTAACTCATTAGATTGTTTTTTCAAAATGTTTATAATAATTTATAATAATATTTTTTGTAACATTTATAATACGATGAATATATTATTTTTTTCGTTAAAATAATTAGATATTTTTATGACGGTGATAAAAATTTATCGGTTCATAACACGTTCTTTTTAATTAAAAAAATATAATAATTTGTATGAAATGAAATACATCAGGACTTGAACGCACACTGGCACACAGACAGTTTAACGCCAGACGAGGAGGAGTGTCTAGCAGATTCCTTTAACGCATTTCTCGAGATTTCATTGGAAAAAATTCGACATCATCGAGCTCTATTTCCACCCCTTCATCGTCCTGGTATTACGAGACTTGACTATCTTCTAAGGTGAGTATAACTATATATACGAGAATAAAACATTTTTGTCAATAATAACATTTTTTTAATGCCAAAATTCAATTTCTCAGATTTATTCATATTATATCGAATTGTATAGATTTTTTGATTAAAAAAACATTATTAACAATGAGAACAAAAACATTGTTAATTAATCGAACCAATGAATAATAATAAAATATTAATTCTTCATCATTTTAATTAATTAAAATTGATAAAAATTCACTGTATATTATTCGGATCAATTAATACTAATAAAACAACGAAAATTCGTTTCAGATGTCTCGGTTTTTTATCCGCTATGAAAGCATTTTCGAAATGTTGTCCGTTCAACAAACAGATACGTGGCGAAATAATAGCTGCTCTGAAGAACGGGACACACGACTGGTAAGTCTATTCCTCAACTAAATTTATCGCATTTATCCAATTTAAATAATGAATTAATTAACTGCATTATTTATCTTAATTATGAAAAGAATTTACGGCGTTGATGAATAAAAAATTTGCATTGAATTGCCCAAAATATTAATATTAATAGTATAATTGAAACAAAACAAAAATTTGTCGGCGACTCCTTTTGAAATAAAGTATTCCTAGCGCCTGTAAAAAATGCACTTATCCTGCATCGTAAAGATCCGTTTTCTCTTACGTGAAAAAAAAAGTTTTTAAAAAATATAAAACTTAAAAATAGGTTTTCGATTTTTTTTTCTCGTAGCAATTATTCCCGGCGCGTATGAAAAATGTACTTGTCCTGCATTCTAAGCTCTCATTTCCCCTTATGTAAGAAAGAAGCTCGTTAGGGCAGTTTTGAAGAAAAATAAGTGACGTCAAGCGAAACGCCTCAAGGTAACTTTTCAGCATTCTTTCACGAAAAACGAGGCTGAACGAGGAGGGGAAAGTGGAATTTCAGAAACAGAAAAATGGGGAAAGAAAGCGTACGAGAATACATAAAAGTTTTCTTGGAGGGATGGACGAGAGATGTGAAAGAAAATGCACAGAAAATCCTGCAAAGTGACATAAAAATCTCTGCAAGCTGTACAAGAGAGATGAAAGCAGTTTGTATTGAGTTAGCGGGAAGAAAAGGAAATGTTACGACAATGCAAGGTAAAAGACAAATTATCGCTGGACGTGCAAGAGAGCTTGCGGAAAGAGAAAGAGAAAGAGGAGAGAGAGAGAGAGAGAGAGAGAACATGAGGACTGTGAGGAGGGATTTGTAAGATTAAGAAAAAAGTTGAGAGTAGGCGATAAAAAAAATGGCCAAAGAATTTTAAAAAATTGCTTTCGATAGAAAGGTCCTTGGAAAAATAGTCTTCGGAAGAATAGGACAAAAAAATAAGCTTGAAAGAAATAACCACGGAAAAATATGAGGAAAAATGGTTTTTGGGAAAATAGGTCGAAAAATAGTAACCGAAAACAAAAAAAAAAAAAATAGTTTTCGAGAAACCAGGTCAACAAATAGTCCCCGAATAAATAGATGGAAATATTAACCCTTAAATGGCAAATGGCACACTGGTGCGAAATCGCACCATAGAAATTTTTCATCTTCTAGAATGAAGGGGAACTTCGGTGTATAACGGCTTATCCCTGCTACTGTAGATATGTTTATACCCGGATGAGAAATTTCTACCCCAAAAATAGGTATAAGAAATCCAAATTCAATTCATCCCAACAGAAGCTACGCGAGCTCAAACAAGCGGAATCGTGATACGCACCAGTGGGCTAATACAAGGCGGACAAATAAGGTGTGCTATTTGTTTCACCCTTAAGGATGAAATAATTATTTCGTCGCAATACCTCGTTCAGGTCCATAAATCGTTAACAAAAATGAACTATAAGAGCAGACTAAGTGTACGATTTTAACAACAAAGAATAACAATGAAAAACAAAATAGACATTACTGTAATCAAATTTGGGGAAGGTGGGGAAAATGTTATTGGCGAAACGGAATGAAAATACCTCGAGGGCATTTGCCATTCTCGCTCTTCCCTCTGCAACCGGAAATATTCCGGTGTCCGATAAATTGCACTCATCCCACGAGTCTCCATCCCTTCAAATCGGATATCCTGGCTGCGTCATTAAATTTAATTGAGAACGATAGGAGCTCGAGATGCTCGAGCTCGGATTGCACAAGAGTACTCGAGATCGAAAAATAAATTTTGCTACTGGCAATTTCCCAAAATATTATTTTAAACAATATTTTATAGAATTGTTTGTGGAAAAATTGAAAAAAGAAAATGTAAAATTTTTCGCAATTTTAGCAAACAAATTAAATTATTTTTTTTATCGTATGATTTTTTACCTATTTATCTACGATCATTTTTCAACAATATGATATACAATTTTTTACGCAAAAAAATACTGTTCTCTGAAACTACTTTTCTCTGTGATTATGTCGGGTAATTTTAATTCCGTCCATTTCATGAAAATGTGGATAAAAAATCATGCAGGTATGGTGAAATAAGGCAGCAAACGCTGGGACATGATCAGGAACCCGATCAGGATATTGATCGTGTATTTCAAGATTTCACGAATCTCGTTACGACTCTACTGGTTGATCTCGAACAGGGTCAGCTTTATTATAACAGCCTCTTTGAGAAGTAAGCATGAAATATAGTTTTTTTTTTTTTTTTTTCAAATCAACCGCGATGTGAAAGAAATCAATTGTCATTATTAATACTTTTTAACGACGTTGTTATCATTTACTTACGAAATATATATTATTATTTTGTCAATTAATGTGTCATGATTTCGACAAAAAATTTTACTTCTCTTAAATAAAATATCAGCCATCTAATTTTTATGAAAACATAAAAAATGGTAAAAATAATTCCAAAGTGAAAATCGACATCTAAAATAATTGATACATTTTTACCTATTTTTTAAGATTATTCACGAGTGAAATGAAAAATATATATATATATATATATATCCGAAATTTTAATTTATTTCTTCGTTTTATTGATTGAAAAATTCTATGTAATGAAAAATTTATCGTATTCTGCAGAACGAACGCGGTGTGCTACTTTGCGGTGATTTACAAGTATCTGGAAAAACTGGTGAGCGAATTCTACAAAAATTGCACGAAAAAAAACATTGAGCAAATTGACCGAGTATTCGTTAAAAACAAAAGAAAAAAGTCCAATGCGTTCGAAAAATTGGTAAACAAAAAAAAAAGAAAAACTGTTAAATCTGAGACTCACGAAAGACAACACACCACATAATCATGATAATTCAAGGATAATTAATTTTCGCATTATTATTTGTATTATTATTAATAATATTAACTGTACATTGTCATTGGCTTACGATTAGTCGTTTCATCGAGCTGGATGTGCTATGTTTGGCTTTATATTACGCTTCTTGATGATACGTGACGTCAGTACAAATATTACAAAAATTATAATTTGAAAAAGATATATTTTTTTTTAAATATTCTTTGCAGGATGTTTTTTGACGAAAACTCAGCACTACACGAATCACAAAGCGAGTGTGGCCAAAATAATTTCTTTTTAATTTCATTTTTGCCGAATGAAAAAAAAAAATTGAACTGCGACGATCTGATGACTGCGAGGAGCCAGTAATAAAAAAAATAAAAATATTTCCAAATACTTTGGTGGAAAATTATTTTTTCAATAACAATTTTTAATAATAATAATTATTATTAGCAATTTTTATTATTATTATTTAACATAGTAATGATTGTTGAAAAAAAATCAAATAATATTTATTATGATTGCCATAGAAGGAAAACAAAACTCTTGTCGGTAAAAGAATTGAAAAAATCGTGCTTGTCAGGTCGTCGCGATTCTCACTGGTATACACGAGATACGTTTGTCCATAGCTGGCGGAACACGTGGCGAAACACATGGAGAACACGGCCGAGGTACTTTTCTTTCGTTCAGATTCCTCCCAAAAGCGAATGTTGAAAAAAAAAATCTCTAATTATCTCATAATCTGTTCTTATCACTCTTCGAGCTGTTCCAGACGGCCTCTCTAGTACTCTCTGATCTATTGCTTTCCTCTATCCCTTAAGAATGTATGTATTGTATTCGAAATCTCATCTAGCCCTTATTCGTTATAACGGAATAAAAATAAATAAATAAATTTAAATGAATCGTAAGATTTTTTTGAAAACGTAAACATATGTTTAGAAAAATGATCCACACGAACCAGCATGGTGCTTGAAAAACAATTTTTTTTTTTTTTTCATAAACATTTTTTTATTGATTTATAGAAAAAAGTTGTATATTTGCATGCAGCAAAACGTTTTATTCAATTATTGATTAAATGTTGATTAATTAGTTGACTATTATCGAATGGTTAATTATTGACAATTAATTGATCATTTAAATATCCATTAATTAATTATCGTTAATTCCTAATTACTATATTTTATTCTTTTGTAAATATATCTTTTATGCGGCAATGTGGTTTAGGCAAAAAAATAAATTTTTGCACGCTACAAAATATATTGCATGATAATTAATCAAGGCACACCATCAAAATACTAAAAGCACTTTATGCTCTGTCTATTAACTAACTTTACTATACTATACTGTATTACGAAAAAATACTATAGCAAATATTCTGTACTTTTTGAACTCTTTTTCAAGATTTTTTTTTTTTCACATTGAGCTAAGCGAATCAACGAGCTAATCTCGATATATCGAAGCGTGACAAGGACTCCTTCGACCTTAAAATATTTCACAATTTTTCGCCATCAGATCCTCCACTCTATCGTACTACCTACTATCTACTATTACGTACATATCTACTCTAATTAGCCTAATTCTTATTCGAGAGTAAATTGAGAGAAAGAAAATTTTTTGGGTAATTTTACATTACACTATTTCACTGTTAAATTTCCATAAGCTTTTGAGATTTTTTATTTTTCAAATATAGATGTTTCAACATTTTTCTCGCGATATGTATGAGAAGTGCTATCTTTTTTGTTTTATTTTCTCGTCTCGGAATTTAGTTTCTTTTTTAAATTTTATTTCAAGAATAAATATTTATAATTATTATTTTTTTATAAAATTTTATTTTTATTTTATTTGTATCTCGTAATGTTTCATTTTATATTTTGAAAGAGATGAATGTCACGAGCGCCTTCTTTCTTAGAAAAAAATAATATTTTAGATGTTGAAACAAAACGATGAATCAGCTTTTACATTTAACGAATTGGTGAAATTTATTGAGGAGTGTTTTTCGTATTTTTTGCGTTTAATTAAATTATTACTCAATTTTGAATACCCGAAATTTCTTCAACTGAATTTGATCTCTCTTTGCAATGCACAATAGCGAGAAAATTGATGAAATTTCATTGATATTAGAATCTTAAAAAATCGAATTCTCGTCAAATAAAATATGACTCAAGCTTTTTTTTCGATGATCAAAATGTGAAATTTGTAGATGAGAAATGAGCTTGGAGCTCGGGTGCCGGCAGCTTGTCTTCACGGCCAGGACAACTGCGACGACTACGTACTTCCTCCGGGTGCTGAAATCGGTACGCCAATATTCGAGCTGTATTTGGCCCTCCAGGAGTTTGTGAAGTGAGTTTTTTCGAATACGCTATTTTCTTGCAAAAAGTGCAAATTAATTGATTTAAAGGAGATTGAAATAAAAGTTAATTAAACCCACGATTTTCTGCTGCATCAAGGGATGAAAAAAAAAAATTATTCGATAAATTTAATACATTTTGACGATTTACTAATTAATTGATTATAGATTGAGACATGAATTTATCTAGTGTTGACGGAAATGAGTTAAATTAAATTGGATTAATCATGGTCTTTAAATTGGTTTATTGGTAATTTTTGTTAAATTATAAATAATTGATTTATTGGAATCTGAAATTTTAGCATGAGAGAAAACCTTCCAGCGTCGGATAGAAAGACTTTAGCTATATGCCACTACTATCAGTGGTTCATACCGGCTGTAGACAAATGGATGGATCTCGCTAAGCTAAAAGCTCATCAAAGGGTGAAAAGAGCAGCTGAGCTCGATCGTATTTGCACGGGTGATATGATCGTTAAGCATTGCACGTCAGCGATTGATGCGACTGCCTGTTTTTATCAGGTAAAGTCATGATTAAACTATACTTTGTTTATTCTTAGATACCAAAAAAATTGCAAAAAAAAAAAATATTAAATAATAAACAAAAATGTGACGATCTCAGATAAAAGAATTCTGGAAACAACTGGCCTGGCCCGATCTAGCAGGCTCGTGTACCTTTGTCCTCAAAGTGATTGACGTAAGTCTAGAAAAAAAAAAATTAATCAATTTTCAATCTGTTCAATATTATATATACAATAATAATAATAATAATAGACTTAATAATATAATGAAATAAAAATGAAGAAATGTATGCCAAGTAAGCGGTCGGGATGTTAAAATCACTAGGAGAATTTTTTAAAGATCTTTGATGTAGTCAAATGTTGGAAAACATGAAAATTATATCGTTATAGAATTTAGGGGATGAACGATTAGTATGAGGTGGGAATTTCAGGGACAGAAATCAGGATGGTCCAAAAAATCAAGTATTACGGATTTTGTTTTACCTTCACGAACACGTTAACGAGACACGTAGACAGGTCGATGGAGACAAGACAAAAAGTTATCAATTGGATACAGAGAAAACGCGAGGGGAACAAATAAAGGATCGGTCAAATGAGTCATTTTCGTGGTAATCATGGGGTCTTATCTCGAGCGTAATTGTATGGTTCGAAAAGCCCTTTATTGCATAGGATGGTTGCTGGGGTGATTTTTCCAGATGATTATAGAAACGATAAAAAATACTCCAGGATACGTCGGAAAGCAGGAAATAGGGAGAAAGAGCGTTCAATTAGAAGCAAGAAGCAAGATAGGAAAATGTCTGAGGGAAAATTCTGAAGAGATAATCGATAGGAACCTTCCGAAATGGGGCAACAATACAAAAGACACAATGAAGAATTTTGGAAAGACGAGCCTTATCGATGTCAGATCGAAGGGGTGTAAAAAATAGTGGAAAGGGGATGCAGATAATAAGGAATCAAACATACACATAGGGGAATTATGTCAAAGCACACCAATCGACATTTTGCTGTTTTCATACCCAAGTAAAATAAGGGGTTGAATAGAAGAAATATTGAAACACATGTAGAGCTTGTAAGAGAAAATTCTATACAGTGATAGTCGACTGGAAATGGGGCAACGATTCAGAAATCAAAATGAAGAAAGCTTTACGGTAGGAAAGACAAATCTTATCAGCTCGATGCGAAATCAAAGGGGAGTAAGAAACTAATGTGGGGCGGGAGCGCAGATACGGAGGAATTAAATATACACACATGAGAATTGAGCCAAAGCAGCCCACACGTAAAATTTTGCGTTTTTCCGAAATCTCAACACGCTTTCGGGAAAATAAAATTAAAACAAGGATTAAGGGTGTTGGGAATGGCTAATTGGGGGTTTCAGATCACACATTGAAGTATTTTTTTTCACACAGTACGTTCACCAAAATGTCTCTTTACCTTTGGAATGCTTTCACACGACTTTATCAGCAATGACGGAATCATCGATAGGATAATTATTGATATTGTTATAGTTTTCGTAATTTTTTTTTTTTTCATTTTAATTTCAGGCAATCTGTAGCTCGGCAGCATTTTATGCTGAGATAACGCACCAAAAGCTCGCCGATTATGGTTACTACGATGAACAGACTCCGTTCAAAACTTCAGACGAGGTAATCGCCCAGGTAGAGAAATTGCTTATCGCTCTGATAACTGCTAAAAAAATCTGTTCTCTCCCCACTCACTCCCCATCCCCCTCGCTTCGCCAAGCTAGTAGTTATCGATGTAAATTTCTTTTTCTTTTTGTGCTGACGAAAAATTGGCAATAAATTAATGCATGTTCTTTTTTTTTGTTTATTTTAATTTTTGAACGATTTGGATCAAATGAAAAATGAAAAATTATTGGAAATGTTGAATCGAGAGAAATGGTTTTTTCTCTCTTAGATGTGTGTCGCCATAAATGGCCTTGAGTACGTTAGAAGATGGTTATTGAATCTTGGTGAGGAACTACGAGTCGAGGAAATTCTTGCCTCACTCGATGCCAATGACACCGTTCGACAACAATGGAGAACAGCCCTTATCACTCCGCTCGAACTGACTCCCGGGCAGATGCGACTCTTCATCAATCAGATCATTTCGCGAATGGGATCAAAGGTTATTATTATTGTTATTGTTATTATTATTATTATTATTGTAAAATTTAAATTTGAAAATCTAGAACGGCTAACTTTTGTTATGAAATAAAAATGTTAAAATTCCACTGCATTTGTTCATTTTTTTTTCAATTTTGCAGATGCGACCATCTCTGAAAAAAACGATGTTTCATCTGGCTTGGTCACCCGACAGTTTACCGACCGCCGATGCTATTGCGCCGCTTCTCGAGTATCTCGATCTTCATCTCGTGGCTCTGAACGCCGCTCTGCTAACGACAAATTTTAATCATGTTCTTCAGGACGTTTGGGAAGTTGTTCTCAGCGAATTGACCGATCAGATGGATGGAAATGCTGGGGTTAATAACAAAATATCTTTACTTTAAATTACACGTAAAAAAAAAAATATCTATAGGAAATTAAAAGAATTTAAAAAAAAACATTTTTTAGGATAAGCCGGCGATGTTTTACGAAAGATTGCACGAGGCACTCGAGCTTTTGGTGAACTTTTTTCATGCTGAAGAAAAGGGACTGTCTTACGAGATATTGAGATACGAGAGATATTTAAACGTCGAGGAAAGACTCGAGTATCATAAAATGGAGACGGTGCTGCTCATTGACCGTTATTATCAACAACGATTACAGGTAACTCATGAATACTCATGAAAAATATAATAATTTCAGTCCAGGTACCCTCAAAAAACTGCCATTCGAAAATGAAAATAATTCAGCAATTGATTACATTGATAAATAGATTGATTGTTGAGTTTTCAAAAGTGCCATGAGTGTAGTTGAGTGCCAATTAAATCTTGAGTGCGTTTGAGTCAATTGAGTACTATGAGTCTTTTTGAGTGACACAAATTCTACATACTACTTTGAGTGGCTTGAATATCGTGTATTTTTATTGACCGTTACTATCATCAACGACTACAAGTAATTCATGTGTGCTCATGAAAAATATTCTAATTTCGGTCCAAGTACCCTGAAAAAATTGCCACTCGAAGATACAAATAACTCAGCAATTAATTACATTGACAAATAATACATTTTTGAATGTTCAAGAGTACCATGAGTGTATAGGGTGTTGAGTACATCTTTGAGTACATTTGAGTGTTATGATTCTTTTTGAGCAACGAGTTTTTGAGTGCTTCCGGTTTTTTTGAGTGCTTGATCTATCCGAAAGTGTGCCTGCCTAGTGGAGTAATTTATTTTAGACATTAAATTGTTAAGAAAAAAAAATTCTTCCAATTTTCCTCTTCATTCCAGGACCAAATAAACACACTCACAGCCGAATATGGAATTTTAACGGTCAGGGCTTATCTCAATCACGATTCATTGTGCGTCGAGGTTATTAACGCCAGAGACGTCATACCACTCGATACAAATGGTTTTAGCGATCCATTCGTCATAATTGAACTCTTGCCACGTCGTGTATTCTCACATTGTGCCGAGCAACAGACAAATGTCAAGAAACGAACTCTCAATCCCGTCTTCGAGGAATATTTTGAATTGTGCGTGATGAAAAAAAAATCTAAAGAATATTTATTATTATTATTATTATTATTATTATTATTATTATTATTATCATTATCATTATTATTATTATTATTATTATTATTATTATTATTATTATTATTATTATTATTATTATTAT
Source organism: Dyspetes luteomarginatus (assembly GCA_963669185.1). Lineage (NCBI taxonomy): Eukaryota > Metazoa > Arthropoda > Insecta > Hymenoptera > Ichneumonidae > Dyspetes > Dyspetes luteomarginatus. Next base: position 9,371,994 of record OY769906.1, read on the forward strand.
TATATTGAATATTCAAAAACAATTGCAGTTCTGTGAGCGTGGAACAATGTAAAAGTCCAGATTCGATGGTCCTGTTCACCGTGATGGATCACGACGTTCTTACAGCAAACGATTTTGCGGGCGAGGCTTTTCTTGGTCTCAGCAGTATACCCGGGGTTGCTGACGAAAATGCGAGTATCGATAACTTTCATGGCCTCAAGCATCAAGAATTACCGTTGATGCATCAAAAAAATCGAAGTGAGTCGACCCATGAAAAAACCCATAAAAATATTAATTAAGGAATAAAATTGTATTGAATTATAAATTTGATTAAATCTAATTATATCTATCTAATTATAATCTAATTATAATAATCTATTTAAATTGCATTTAATTGAAAATTGAATTTAATTGGAACCAAACGTTCATCGACTGAATGGAGCTCTCACGGAGAAAAAATCGTTGAAAATATCATTAATGAATTAAATTTCACGTCTAATTAATCTCGATGAAAATTTCAATCAAGCTAAATTAAAAATTGAATTAAACCGTATTCTATTCTATGAAAAGTTTGTACTCAATTGAGTTTGAAATGTGAATTTTTGAAATACAATCATTTGAGAATTTCATCAAGAACTTTAATTGATAATTCAATTCGATTCTATTACAATCCTGTAATCTCATTACACGAAATTATTCGCCAGTGAATAATTTTTTTACGAAAAAAATAAACTTTCCCAGATTTTTGGCTTTGAACAAATTCTGTTTTTTTTTTTCAACAGATAACGCGATTTTGCAAATACTAGAGTCTCGAGTGGGTGATAAACAAGCATTGGAATTCGTAAAGAAGCAAAAACAACGTTTTTCCGCGACGTAAGAGGGGACTGAGAAAGGTTCGCCCAAATCAATCAACGAAATGTAACAAAATTGAGGGGAGAAAAAATGAAAGAAAAACGAAAATGGAATGGACGAAAATTTTGAAAAAAAATGTAGAAAAAAACGTAGGGGATAAAGACAGGGGTGAAAGTCTTTGACGAAAAAAAAAAATGTTACGAGCAAAGGCAATCTTCTACGGATTTGTCCAAAATAGGGACAAAGGAGAGAGAAGGAGAAAGGTATGAAACTATTTACGTATTTTTTTGAATTCCGAACCAATTATATTAAAACTCTATTCGTTTGAATTCGATGAATCATATTTATGATATGAAAAAAATATTAATTTGACTGAAAAAAATTATTCGTCCAGATGAAAAAATTGATCCAGATCAGAAAACTATTTATTTGAATAATTATTTATTTCGAACTTCAAAATCATCCTTTGAAATGAGCCAATAAATATACCACATCCTTTTTTAATTGTTGCTACATTTTTTACTTGAATTATAAAAATTAGAAAATGGTACGAGAAAGGGCAGGAAGAGAGGGAGGGATAAAAAGGAAGCAAAACTGATTCTCGGAGCTTTTCCAAAAAATCGCTACTCCTCTTCGGTGTACAATCATGTGTTGAATATTTATCAGTGTTGATAATTACGAATAAAAAAAATACATGAAGAAAGATATATGAGAGAACGCGGAAAAAAATGAAGGAGAAAGAGATTTTTCAAAATGCAAAGAATTATTTTTGTGTCGATGTCGATAAAAAAAACAAGAAAGAGAGATGATGTAAAAGATGTAAAACGTTTTTGTGTAATTTAAGAATGGAAAGTAGCGCTGGTGGGATTTTACGGGTGAGAGAAAACAAAAATCGAAAACGGGAACGTAAACAAACAAAAAATCAAATAGGACACAAATCTGATAAATCGTTGTGATGTATCTAACAATCAATGTTTAAAAAGCTTCTGCACAATTTAGCTCCCGAAACTAATTTACATTAATTTATTTCATTTGAAGAGAACAAAAAAAAATACAAGAACTTTGATAACTATTAATGATTGATTATGATGAAAAATAACAATAATCACTACAATAAAATAAACCCAAGCACGTAACAATTATTAAGTATGTATCAAAATAATTAGTATTATTTATGAATAACCTTCTTATATATATTTTGGAAAATTCTTTGTTTGTTTTGTTTGTTTGTCCCAATCGAATGCAAACCCAAATCCAAAAGCAAACCCAAGTAAACAGAGAAGCTATTGTGAGCGGGCGAGCCACTACACCCGCTAGTTATATAATAAATAATAATTCTGAATAATTATTGCAAGTTTTCTTGAAAATCATTGTTACAAGGGATCTGCGTAAGCTTGGGGCCCAAAAAACAATACGATTTTCAATATTTTTTTCTGATGAGAGTATTGGGATGACGAGCTCGGAATTTTACACAAAATTAATACATAGTCTTGCCAAATTTGAGTTTTTTTTTTAATTCAAAAATATTGATAAACAATGAAGTTATTATTATTTAAACAAAGTGCCGCCGTCGCTGCATGGCCAATCGGTGTAGGTGGTTCTGGAAACTAGAGTGATCTGAAATGAAAAATAAAAAAATTGACTCTGAGTATAATAATAAAACCTTCGGACTTGGCAATACTTAGCAAGACTATGTGTGTAAGACTAATCGTGTCTAAAATTCCGAACGCGTCATCTCAATACTCATCAGCAAAAAATATTGAAAATCGACCTGTTTTTTGGGCCTCAAGCTTATGCAGATCCCTTAACTAAAAAAAAAAAATCACCGAATTTCTCAATTAAATGGTCATGTTATTTTATTGATAATTTTTTTTTCACGTTTCGAGAGTTCGTGCTGCCCCCAGAAGGGTCGAGATAATATTTTTCTTACTCGTCTCTGTGACTGAGATGTATATCGATATATACATACATATATGCATACACAATTATATATACATACGCACACCACTGAAGTGTGTTAATTGTACATGAAAAAAAAAAAAAAAAAAAAAAAAAAAGTTATCTAAGAGCTGTCTCTCGTCCTTTGAAAATTTACACATGGTATGTCCGCCTTCCTCGAGTCGACTACAGAGTGACTTCGATCCTTATAGATTGTATAATTAAATTAAAAAATCTTCCGCTGTCCAATTTCACAATATACAATTTTTCGAACAACGCGAGCGTATTTGTACCAACTAATGATTTGAAAACAAGTACATTTGGTAGTTTTTTGAAAAAATGAAATTTTTAAAATCTTTTTACCCAAATTTTTCAATTTTTCCTAATCTTTTTTTCAAAATTGTCTCGAGGCTCGAAAAAAAAGTGGAAAATCAAGTACGAGTCACAATTAAGAGTATCGATACGCTCGCGCGATCTCGAAACAAGAAAACTGAGCGACCAAAAAAAATCATCGAGGAATCAATAAATTAAAAAAAAAAAGGGAAAAAACCAATTACCGAAGCAAACATCTTCGATGAGGAGAAAAAAGTGGCTTTACAACAATCAGACAAGATAAGAGAGAATTTAAAAAAAACTGAGAGAGCACACAAGTCAATTTTTTCTAATGCACAAGAAATTTAAGGTAAAACATTTTGAATATATAAAATAAAAGAAAACGAAAAGAATATTCAAATTATGTGACTGATAATTCACGAGATCAAATTATCATTAGATTGTCATTACCATTATTATTATGACCATTATTTTTCATTATTATGTATTATCGTTATTGTGATAAAATGGCAAAAAATCGACTTGTCGCAAAAAAATACATACAATGTTCGTGCGAAAAATTGAAAAAAAAAGTGGCCAGATGCTATGAAAACGGGAAATTAAAAAAAAAACGATGGAGTCCAAATAAGAGAAAAACAAAACTCGTATCGAATTCTAATCGAAAACTCTTTGTGCGACTATAGTATTATATATTACGACTACGTCATGTTTGCTATCACAGTTCTAAAGCTATTGTATACCTATACGTATTGTGTATCGGTCAAAGAATATATGATGGAAAAGAATCAAGATGCTGCGAAAGATAAAAGAAAAAAAAAAGATAATACATACACTTGAAAGAAGAGATCCCAGGAGGATACGAGCGAACCAAACGTACCTTTTTCAAATACCATAAATATGTGCGATCTGTCTTGTATCATGCGAACGAATAAATATAATTATAAATGTAACACGAGTAATTTTTTTTTTTATCTTAAAAAATTTATTTAGCACTGTCAATTCCCTGCCTTGCTGACAACATTTATCCCATCAAAATTAAAATTAAAATTGAAAAAAAAAAATTAAAATTAAACATTCTTCAAAATTATAAAAAAATTATATTTTTTCGACATTCCTCTCAATCAAAACTTTTCAATCTTACCCGACAAAATTGATTATCCGAGCTGTAATCGCAAAGATAATAACTAAATTAATAATAAAAAAACAGATACATATGTAATGTTCCGGAGCGGGTGTTAAGAAGAGTGATCAGTCAGATATATATATATATATATATTGTCTTTAATAGGTCGATACGAAAGTTATATTAGAGGAGTGCACGAGTTTGGGACAGGAGTTGAGGTTGATTGTGTGAATGTTGGAGATGAACTGAACTGTTGAGGTGACGCACTCGGGAGCCGAGAGTCAAAGGGCCCATTGTCTTAGGGCCTATTGGAGGGGATACCACGTGCGTGATGCATGCAGCATCCACGCGTGGACCGTGGGATTAAGTCTGTTGGCGCGAGAAATGCTGACGAACTCATCAGCATTTGCGCGAATAGAGATTAGGATTAAGGTGGTGTGAGTGCGGAATAGGATCTCCGCGTGAGAACGGATGGATGGGACTTTAAGGTGTTGGGTTTAAGGTGTGAGAAAGGAAAGTTAGGAATAGGGGAATTGTAGGGCCGTCACACATACATATATATATAAATAAAATCATAATAAAAAAAAATATTAAAAAAATTCTGTTTTGTCATTTGTCGAATATTTTGTTGACATTTTCTTGCCTTCACGACGCGGCTGTGTCCTCAGGCTTGCCATTTTGTTGTCCTCCGTCGTTTTTCACAGTTTGGCTCGGTAATACTTGTTCCTCCGTTCGTATTATAGGTTCCCCGTCCAATTTCTCGAGATTTGGAAGTCTTCGGGCCACATCGAGTCTCCAAAGTTCAGTCTGAGAAAGAATTGATTGATTACAGTGTTGAAATAATAATAATAATAATAACAATAATAATGAAAACTTAGTTAAGAATTTGGTAGATTCTTTGCGATGAAAAAAGTTTTTTGATTGTCATTCATACATTTATTTCTTACCTCGGTTCCTTCGCAAAGTGGATTACCAACGAACAACAAATCACGAAGATTGTGCAGTTCCTGCAGTCTTGAAAATTCATTCCATTCCCTCACGAGATTATTTGACATGTACAGAACGCGAAGATTTCTCAGTGAATTGATACCCTTCATTTTTTCGATGCAATTGTACGATATCCACAATTCCTCGAGAGTATCACCGAGTGCCTCGAGACCCGTGAAGCCTTTTATGAAATTTCGCCCGAGCGACAGTACGCGCAAATTTTTCAGGCTGCTGACACCTTAAAAAAATGATTAATTGCGATGCTGGCAATTGTTACTTGGAACTTTGGATAAAAAGACTTGGAGCATCTTTTCAAATATATATTTTTATTCATCGCCATTCTAGACTAGCATTAACGTAATGTGCTACTCCTCAGTTGGTAAAGCAGTTTCAGCGTGAGCCATTGTGAGTGCAAGAAAGAAAGCTGCTTTTACTACGGTACCAAAATTCTTCTAAACGGTTGATCTTTCGGACAAACGAAGAGAACCACGAACTGCAGAATCGTTATACGCACGTTCGTGGTTCTCTTCGTTTATCCGAAAGATCAACCGCTTAGAAGAATTTTGGTATGCAGTTTGTGTTACCGACAGAGGAGTAGCACATCATCTGAACTGGATTTTTCATCGATCAAGCGCGAAATTTTAAAAGCCTCAAAAAAGTTTCTCAAAAAAGCCGAATTTTTAAGATTGTGCATTGAAAACATCGGAGTTTAAAGACACGCGCTTTAAATGCGTCATAGTTTAATATTGTTTCATTTAAAATTGTTTAAACTTCAAGTTTTGTGATTTGAAGGATTCTCACTTCAAAATTCTGTGCTTTAAACGGTTCAGAGCTTAAGATTGTTTGTTTAAAATTGTTTGACCCTCAAGAACCGTAGTTTCACTTAAATAATTAAAAAAAATTAAAACTTCAAAGCTCACGAATTTTTTCGGCTATACATTTTTGAATTGGGACTTCAATTTTTACTGTGTAAAAATTATTTTAGTTAACCTGCAATTTTTTCAACCATGTTCGTTGACAATGAGACCTTTTCACACTTTGATAAAGTCGCCAGCGAATTGTCCATCTTCTCGATCGGTGGCCACTGAAAGCTCAACGTAACTTCGGTCGCTTTCGAAGCTTCCTGCCCGGTTTCCTCTTCCCAACGACGCAAAGCATCTTTGCAAGTCGTTGGCTTACCGACCGACATAATATCGACAAAAAACTCGAACGAGCTTGCACATCAACGATTAATTTTTTTTTTATACGAAATGTTTAAATATTTCATTTATGATACATAATGCATAATTACTGAAGTATCCCGAATTACGAAAAAAAAACATTACAAAAAACTATTTTTGAAGAAGCTCAAATAACAAGCTTGCATATCGACGAAAAATGAATTAAAAAATATCGATTTTATAGATTATTTTATTTGCAATTTGTACACGTTATTATAAAAATATTATGAGTTTGAACAAAATTCATTCAGTATATTAAAAGGTCAGTTTTTAGTCCAAAACGTCAAATGTTTGTTCGTCAAATGGCATGAGATCGTTTATTCCAATGATTTTACCGACGAGCTTTACACACTTCGTTCACAAATTAATTACATTTTTCAATTAATTATGTTGTTAAATTTATTATTATTATTTATTTGAATTGCCTCTTTAACAACAGAAAGATATTTTTTTTTCAATTTTTTACGAAGGCTAAAACTTTCTCGAAACGTTTGTTTTCTCGTTACCAATCAGTCACTGGTTGCCAGGTAATAAGCCTTTCGGTTCACCTTGTAATGTTATAGCGACGTACGCACGATCGATTGCACGTCCGCAATCACGAATTCCAACATTTTACTTTACATTTTACTGATTACCGGAATAATCCTAATTATAATCATACAAATAAAAATGGGAATAATAATTTAATGAGAAAGAACAATGATAATGATCAAATTTTTTATTAATTTAATTCCTCTAACGAAAGAATATCGTTTACCAAGTGTAACGTATAATAATAGTTTGAAAAAACTATTTTCTACAAATTGTTTTCTGCTTAAAATAATGAAAAAAATATACTAAACATAAAATTCCAGTTAAAAAAAATTTTATACGCGCGTTTATGAAATAACGAAAAAACGAGATTTGTACAATTATTTTAAATTAATTTTTAATTCATTGAGAAAAAATTGGAATGAAAAGAATTTGTTTATATTTTGAAACATAACATTGCAAAATAAGATATAATTCTGAAAAATTGAAAATAAAAGATGGTTTTTGAGTTTGGGTAAATAAATAATAAATGTATCCTTTTATTGGGCGAATCTATGGGATGTCTCGTTGTACATGTCGAGTGCATTATTTCCCTGCAGAACTGCATTGTGACCAAGATGGTAAGGAAGTAAAAGTCTAACTGCAGTTCTCACTTCTTTGGCCGTCATCGTTCTCTTTGAATTCAATTTTGTCAGCCTACGTATGGGACAAAAAAACAATTAATAAATTAGAAATTTTTCGTTCTAGTCACAAAAATCATGATTGTAAATATTTATTAATATTTCTATAAAATAATAATAAATAATCATTAGTGTTCGATCAGTTCAATTTAGTTCTTACTCGGTCTATTCTCAATCGAAATATTTTTATGATGGGGTAAGTAGGGGTTATTTGGAATACTGTAAAATTCGGTGTAATTGTAAGAACGCTGATTCTAGAATTTTTCACCCATTTCAGCAGTAGTCGCAGAATCTACGACAGCTGGAGATTTTGAGACTAGTGCGGAAATGTGTGAAAGGTGCTGGAATCATCGAACTCACAATTATGTTGCTCCGAATTTTAGTGTTCCCAATAAACCTCACGTGCTCTATTTTTTTTACTTATTTATTTTTAAAGCTACCTCGCTGCCTCGACGGCACAACGATCGAATATATCTTTCGCAAAATTATCCATGATGGCCATCGCATCATTGGAAATTCCTCTCATCGAGTCAATCTGCAGTCAAAACGAATTTTCAACGTAAATAAATAAATAAATGAATGAATGAGTGAGTGAGTGAGTGAGTGAGTGAGTGAGTGAGTGAGTGAGTGAGTGAGTGAGTGAGTGAGTGAGTGAGTGAGTGAGTGAGTGAGTGAGTGAGTGAGTGAGTGAGTGAGTGAGTGAGTGAGTGAGTGAGTGAGTGAGTGAGTGAGTGAGTGAGTGAGTGAGTGAGTGAGTGAGTGAGTGAGTGAGTGAGTGAGTGAGTGAGTGAGTGAGTGAGTGAGTGAGTGAGTGAGTGAGTGAGTGAGTGAGTGAGTGAGTGAGTGAGTGAATGAATGAATGAATGAATGAATGAATGAATGAATGAATGAATGAATGAATGAATAAATAAATAAATAAAATTGTTTTTCTTTCAACAAACGTTTTTTTTTAAATTACCTCTTTGAGAATTCGACTAACGTATCGGGCGTAAGTCGACTCCTTCTTCATCTTTTTTTTACGGCGTGATCCTGTTGACGGAGCTTTTTTCATTATTTCCTTGAGTATGCCACGTTCAATTTTCCACGTTTCGATGACTTTTCACATATTCAAACATTCCGTTTGACAGAAAAAGGTTGTGCCCTGCCGGCAGTATCAAAATGTAAAAAAAAAAAAGAAGAACAGTCGAGAATTTATCGCTAATTTATCATTCACAAGTTCAGCTCGACATGGATGATGATGATAATAATAGTAATAATAATAATAATAATAATAATAATAATAACAATAATAATAACAATAGTAATAACAATAATAATAACAATAATAATAACAATAATAATAACAATAATAATAACAATAACAACGACAACAACAACAACAACGATATTATTATTGTTGTTGTTGTATACGATAATAAGAATATCGTTTGTAACATCTTTTTCGTTTAAATATTTGTAAATATCCAAATATCTTTATTTACGAAATTATATTGTCCTAAATTTTGAAAAATAAGGTTTGAGCAATCGAATTCAAAGTTTCTGAACTAATGGATTACCATTGAAAAGTGTTGCAAAATAATTTCGAGTTGCTCAAATCCAAGATCTACGAAACGTTTTAATTTTTATTTTATCGTAGAGTTATTCAATAGTTATATAATACTTTTACCAGAACTAAAATAAAGTTTAACGATGGTTTTTATTACATTTGGGGAAGATTATGGGGGTTTGGTTTTCAGAATATTCAGCTGAAAAGTGGAGAAAAATCTATAAATGGAAATATGCACATAACCCACTCGTCATTCTAACCACTTAAAAAGCTTCCTCTATGAAGAAAGCTAAATTGGAAAAATGGCATGCTTAGCATGAAACAGTACACAAACGATAAATTGGTAATTTTTCGTTGCTTAAAATCGCGACCTTACCGTACTTAATTCTCAATATTTTTTTTTTTCATTCCAAGAGGTAAAAGAATGCTCGAATTTTTGGTTGATTTTTCACAAATTTTTATTATCCAAATAGTTGGCAGTATTGTCATGTCACACATTTCAGCGAACAGACACGATTATTATACAGAATACATCGTAATACGAAACAATAATGAATTGTCCGAAAGACCAGGCGAATGAAAACAAAATAAACGAAGACGATGAAAGAATTATTCGCGTATTTTCGTTTTGGCCATATTTTATTCACGTTTATTTTTTAATCGCATCTAAACAATTTTTCAACGACATCTTACTGACTTTTCTTACTTTAACGATGATATAAATTGATAACCATAATAATAATAATAGTAATTGATGAATCATTAATTAACCGTTGACTAATTAATAACTAATTGTTAATGAATCATTTATCAATGATACAAGTCAATCAATCAGTCAAGTGATCAATGGTACGGGTGATTATATATATATATATGTATTTGTATATATTTGTATTTAGCGATAATAGTAACGATCAGAATTACATCGAATACCGATTAAATCTTACAGTTTACAAAAATACTCAAAGGCACTTCGTAAGAATCTTTTAAACTGCTATTTCGCCATTGGTTGTTTATTTTTTTAACGTAGATATATTTTCCCTTATTTTTCCTAGGAGACTTCAATCAAAAATTGTTTATCGTAGCTATAATATTTTGAGGTAATTGAAATTTTACTTATTTTTTGAACGGATCAAATAATTTTATTTTATTCCATTGATGTCCACTTATTTTTTTATATACTCTTTTTTTGATTCTGATCATTTGCTTGTTTGTTGTTAGTATTTATTTATCTTGATATATGTATATTTTTGCCACTATTTGGTCGTGAGAAAAAAAAATCTCGAACGTAAGAGCGGAACAATGTCACACAAATATTGTTCCTATTGGATTTCATTTTTTACAATATTCCCGCGAGATATTTTTTCATAAAAGCAATGGATTTTGGCCAACTTTTTGTTGTTATAATTTATCTCGTTATTGTGCCAATTGCTGTGGAGATTTATTATCGTTTGGCACGAGCGAAAAATTATCAGGCTTTTTTGATGATTTCGTTAAAATGAATTTGCTGTGTAAATATTTTTTCTTCCGAAAGAAAAACATTTAGAACATTTTATATTTTTTATTTTGTTGAAAACAGAGGATTCTATCGAATTTCGGCGACATTATCGAGTTGTCATCGATATGCAGTAATCACGATTCTTAAAATACTTTTATAATTATGCAATGTTATGTAAATAGAATAATATATTCAAACTGGGATATATTTGTATCGTACGTTTATATTTTAATATATAATATATGTATATTTATTGTTTGTTCTCAACATTATTATTATTAATTCATTTATTAATTAATATAAAGAATAATATATCAATATTGATAGTTCATTGTTATTATGGTTATTATTATTATCATATAATTTATATATATATACATCATAGGAAATAGAAAATGATGAAAAAACGGAGAAATAAATTTCATGGTCCTGTTGAAAATGACGAAACTTTTCATCTCCTCATAGCAAAAAAAACCTTTGGAATTCAAAAAAATCTATCAACTCGGCTTATAATTTTTTTTAAATTCAATCGATATGTTTTTTTTCAAATCAATTTGATCGATATATTTTGTTTAATCGATTCATTCAAGGATTCTTTGGGGGTAAAACCGGAGACAAAAGTTTGATTCGACCTGAATTTGAGTACTTTTTGTCTCCAATTGCACCTCCGAAGCATCGTTAAGACGTTTTTTAAAAACGAATATTATCAATAAGGTTTTTTTCAGATCAATTCGATATGATTAAAATAAAATTAATTTCCATCAATACGATTTTCCGAAAATCAATTCAATCAATATCATATTTTGGATTTGTTTAGTTTTAATCATCTATATCCTATTATTATTATTATTATAGTTCGGTCCAACTGTTTCTCTTGCTCCTGATATTATTATTGTTATAACTATTATTGATATATGTTCTTTTTTTTGTAACAAGCTCGCTCAAAAAGCTTGAATCACATTTACAACGTCGTCGAATAATTTATAGTAAAATTCAGTGTGTCATGATCATTCGATTGATAATAAACGACTTGATTTTAATGAAAATCTTTATTCAAGAATTGGCACCTATTATTCAATTTTTTTCACGAATGAATTCATCAATTCTCCATTCGATTTTTCAATTCATTCGAAATATTTTATCATTATTTATTCTGTGTACGCGTCAATAGAATAAATTTTACGTTTATTAATACAAAGTATGAACTTTTTCGTGCTCAAAAAAGTAATTATTCAATTTTAAAAAAAATGATCTTCATTAATCAATCAATTTTAATAAAAATGATTTATTTGGTTTTTTTTTTATTCTTTAAAGAACGTGAAGATTTTCACAATTTTTAAATTTGCTATCTTCCTTGCCGAAAAGCCAAGTCAACATCTGTCGAGCTTTCATGCTAGCACGAACGACACCCCTGGATTTGTACCAATGACCGCTACCCTCACTTCCACCCCCGCCGCTGCGATTTTCCAGATGACCCTGAAGGACCTTCAGACGAATTTGATTGAGAATGCCAACGAGAAGATCGTCCACGTTGTGATTTATGCCAACCGATATCTCGATGAATTTTGCTCGATAAGTACAAGCCATGCATTTTCCATCTGAAATTTTGTTCACATTTAAAAATCATTTCTCTCAGTATTTTTATCCCCGGATTCTTTTTTTACTTATGCAGATAAAAAATTTGTATGTTTTTTCGAGTACTTTAATGAATAATACAAAATTTAATTAAAAATAATTGAATAAAAAGAATAAAAAATTAATAACAAGAATTTACTTTTTTTTTTTTGCACTTTTTTGCAGGTAATTATTGAGCTTACAGAATAATGGATACGATTGCGTAAATTTTCAACCAAACAGGATTGTTTCACGTACGACATGACGAAAATAATCCACGTTTTTTTTTTATTAAGAAATTTCAAGATATCGTAATTTCAAGTGGTCGTAAATTTTCTTCCGTTTGGTCAATTTACATTTAAATTTTATTTTCCCCCTCATCATGAACCTAATAAATAATTTCTTGAATTTTAGATATTTGCGTAGAAAATGAAAAAAAAAAGACATAGCTATTCAATTCGCCCGAGTAATTTTCCTCTTTTTACTGATTAGTTTTTTTTTCACTCAGTGCAATCTAATCTTATTACCAGTTTTTTGCACAAGGATGCGAGAAAAAGGATGCCTGTGAGACACTAAAAATGTTGACTTGCCTTCTTATACCAAAATGCAAAAAAAAAAATGGTTTTAATCATTTCATTTAAAAAGCCGAATACATTTATTTGTTTCCGCTTATCACGAATTCATCAGTCATTATCTTACAAAATACAAAATATTTATCAAAAACTAAGAATGAAAAGAAAAAAATTAGAATAAATGAATTTTTATTGTTGTCTCGATCTGAATTATTCAAGCTCTGCATTATCAATTGATCGATTAACTTTACCTTGCGATGATACAGATCTCGAACGTACGAGGTCAACCTTGTTGCCGACTAGAAGAGCTGGCCTGCCCCGCAACAGGTCCTGATCGTGAAGTCTCGCGAGATATTCCTCGGCCCGTTGGAACGAGGCCTTGTCAATCACCGAATACATTATTACGAAGGCATCCGGAAGTGGTATTTTTTCCAATTCAGCCTGTCAAAAAAAACCGTATTTTTGTTAAGAAATAAAAATATTATATAATTGTACATTTTTTTTACTCAATTTTTTAAAGTAATTGATCACATATCGTTTACCTTCAAATTCGTGATATTGATAAATCTCAGCTCGCTCTCTTCTCCATTTAACATCACAAAGACCGACTGTTCACTTGGAACGTCTGAAAAACAAAGTACCAAAACGTATTTAATTTAATTATAGATGTAAGATAATAGTATATATAGTATATGTTAAGTATAGATGTAGATGTAGATGTAAGTATAGATTTAACTTATTATAGATGTGAAATGTAAGTATGAATTAATTTTTCATTTATAAACTTTTTTAATTAATAATTTTTTGTTTAATTAACTTTATTGATACATAATAAATGCTCAAATTATATGGCAGATATATAAAAATATATTACTCAATTAATAGATTCATTAAAAAAAATGAAACGATTAAATTCTTTGTCCTTTTTACGTAATGTTTGAAGTAATTTTATTCGAGTTGATCTTAGATTTGATTTGTCGCTCGCTCTGATTTTAGCAATGAAAAAATCTCCACTGAAGTCTCAAATCAGAATTCGCTCTGTACGAAAATTTCGAAGTTTGAGTGTAAACATACACGGGAATTTGGGAAAATAATCGAACACGCTTAAATAAACATTCGAAGAGAGCTGTTACCATTTTTCCTATACATAGCTCACGAGTGATGAGTTTTCCGATCGAATGGGAAATGCACGGAGTATTTAATCCACATTTTCTTCGTGGGCAAATTTTTAATTATTTGTTTGAATCCTTAACATTATTATCATGATTAGCCTTCTATCCTATATATGCGAGTTGCAAAATTAATAATTGATAGTTTTATTGCTTATACCTGTGTTGATATTTTTAATTGTTTATACGACTAATTAATGTTCAATTGGAGAGCTGTTCTAATTTATGATATTTTTGATAATGCATTACGTTTTTTAAATCGCAATCAAGTTCTTCTTCATGACTTTTTGCAACTTTGATTAATAGTTTATCGAAGAATATTTCATTGCGTATCGATTTTTTTTTATCAATTTTTCGATGTTTTCAGGTCAAACAATTTGTTCTCCATCGGAAAATTCCTATATATAGATTTTATCGATGCCCGATACGTATAATAGCACGGTTCAGATTCCGAGTGAAAAAGAGCACGTTTCAGATTCCCGGTGAAAAAGAGCACATTTCAGATTCCAGGTGAAAAAAGCTCGTTTCGGGTTGACTCGAAGACTAGCACGTTTCAGGTTGACTCGAAAACTAGCACAATTCAGGTCGACTCGAATATAGGGCAGTCACTTTAGCATTTTGAATCCGACTAATTAGTAGTTTCAGCAAGTTAGTGTCATTCGATTCAAAATAATGATTATAATGACCTATCAAAATGTACCCTTGAAAACTCCCCGCGTTTTTGCGAAAAAAATTAAAAACAATGCAAAATTAGTGCACTTTTTTCTTTCACCGCGAACGCTGCCCAAACAACGCAAAATCCGACAAAAATTTATACGCCATTTTTTTTAGAAAATTGAATTTCGTATAAAAAAGTCTACAAAGACATATAGCTATCGTTAATATTTTATGCCTGGGAGAGCGTCAAAGTTGTGCGACGAAAACCCCGTGAGTAGTGAAGGCGACGAGGGCTCCGATTAGTTGTTAAATTCAGTATCGGCTAGTTAGCGTTAAATAAAAAAATCCAAAAAATTAATAAGTCAACGAAACCTAATCAGTATGCTGTCGATACTTGCCAAAATTGTTTTTATCCATTTTTCCAATTTTGACAGGCGTTTGAAAGTAAAAAAGTATTTATTTTTTTCAAAATTTCAATCTATTGCATTTCTGAAACTAACAATTGGAGGATCATAAAACAAATATGAGCTTATAGTGAATTTTATTCTTAAGACATTTAACCCTTTAATTTTCCTTCGTATGTCGAATCGTTTTGTCGAAACATACAAATAAACAAAAAAATGTACCTTCAACCACCTATTAAGGGTAATAACATGAAATTATTGAGAACATTGAATATGCATTCAAACAAGCATCTGAAAGGAAGCCTTACACATTTTTTTCAATTTTCAATCTGTTCAATCAGTTTCAGAAATGCAATAAATTGAAATTTGGTTTTTGTTTTTTTTTTGAAACCCTTTTCAAAATTGGAAAAATGAATGAAAACAATTTTGGCAAGTATCAACAGCTTACTGATTAGGTTTCGTTGACTTATTCATTTTTTGAATTTTTTTATTTAACGCTAACTAGCCGATACTGAATTTAACAACCAATCGGAGCCCTCGGCGACTTCTCTACTCACGGGGTTTTCGTCACACAATTTTGACGCTCTTCCAAGCGTAAAATATTACCGATAGCCATATGTCTTTGTAGACGTTTTTATACCAAATTCAATTTTCTACAAAAAATGTCGTATAAACTTCTGTCGGATTTTGCGTTATTTGGGCAGCGTTCGCGGTGAAAGGAAAAAGTGCACCCATTTTGCATTATTTTTATGTTTTTTTGCAAAAACGCGCAGAGTTTTCACGGGTACATTTTGATAGGTCATTATGATGATTATTTTTAATCGAATAGCACTAGATAGCAATAGATTTGGTGAAACTGCTAATTGGTCGGATTCAAAATGCTAAAGTGACTGGCCTATAATATTCGAGTCGACCTGAATTGTGCTAGTTTTCGAGTAAATCTGAAACGTGCTAGTATTCGAGTCAACCTGAAACGTGCTAGTTTTCGAGTCAAACTAACGATAAAACGTTCTTTTCTTCATTCTTAACCCGAGACGTACTCTTTTTCACCTGGAATCTGAAATGTGCTCTTTTTCACCAGGAATCTGAAACGTGCTCTTTTTCACCCGGAATCTGAAACGTGCTGTTATTCGTATCGGGCTTCAATATATAGTTTATACAGAAACATAAATATATAATTATTTATGTTATATATATGTACATATAAAGAGATCGATGTTTTCGGTAACAGGCCGGTAGCAGACGATTAACAGACGCATGGCTTTCTGGCTATGATGTACGTTTATAGCGCAACCGGGTGTAAATTTAACCAACGCTATTTCCGTAATTTTCTATCCCGACTCATCCTCAACGTGTGTGCACTTTTCACTCATTTTCTCGATGTTATACACGCGAATTGGTGTTTTTTAAAATCTCCTCTTTCGTTTTCGACGAACAACTCAATTTCTATTATTATTATTATTATTATTATTGTCACTTTCCTGTCCCTTTTATTTTTCTTTGACCTTAATCCCATTATCGAACGAAAAAACGAGAAAATTTTCGTCGAATTTTTCTTTTTTTTTCTTCCAATACTCTCTTAATTAATCTCTTTCAAATTTACAGAAAAACATCATCAAGATTAATGACATCACAAAAAAAAAAAATGACGGAATTCAATTACGTTCCAGGTTCGCCGTAGGTTTACTTTCCTTGTCTCCTAAAGACCACTCCCTTTCTTTCTGTGTCTCATCAAGACCTTTTTCTCATTTTCTTGTGCAAAGACAGGCAATAACATGAAATTAGAACGAGCTTCACGTATAGAAGGATGTACCAGTAGAAGAAAAAAAAAAAAAAATTGAAAAAACACACCTGGGTCCAAAAATCACGATTTTTCTTCCTTTCGATGATAATTTTCAAATTTTCGTGAAAAATGACTCGAGAATTCGTAATCAAAGAAAAAGAATACATCAATACAAGATTCCATGATAAATGTAGACAACATTTTTTGTAACAGTTTCGTTTTTTTAAATATTATTAAATAGTGCATGAATAATGTGAATAATGAAGATATCAATCAATCGTAATAAGAATAATTCGTATAATTTTTAGCAGTCGTAATAATTTCGATAAATAGGTATTAATTCATTTAGAGAGTGTGAATTTCAGAATTTAAATAATGAAATGCTACTAAAATATTTGAGGAATAATTCGATGAGATAGGACTTTTTTCTTCTTTATTTCCAGATATCCCCATCAGAATGCTTGCACCTTGAACCCCCCTTTACATTTTGTCCCTATTTAACGTTAATCGTAATAACCGTGCTTATTCCCTCTTTACATAAATTCCAGTTATTTTCCAACTCGGCTTTTACTCATTTTTTACAAGTTCCAAAGCTCTTTCTGCTGGCCCATATGCTTTACCAATCTCTCAAACTTACTTACATACTCACACAACTGTAATGTCAGTTGCTCTGTCAGAAGTTCATTTTTTTTTTGACTTCTTCTTCTCTTCCCTGTTCCCTATCAATTTTTCCAATCCCTTCACCACTTCTATTTTCATTCCATCTTTAACGTTTGTACATTCGCAGATATCCCTCAGAGTTTCTATTTCCACATTGCATAGTCGACATTTATTACTACTCTATCCCTTACTCTCATCTTTTTCCACATTTCCACACCGCGATAAGATAGAAGTTAATTGTTATTTAATACAGATGTCCACTTTAGTTCACTAGTGTGAGCCTAAACACACACACACATATATATATATATATATATATATATATATATATATATATACATCTATATGTATATATGTATATATAGGCATAGGCATAGAGGTAGGTTCTCGCACTAAAATCTCGCTCTAGGGCATCATGAGATGATATATATATAGATGTCAAGCTATCAAAGTGGAACGGAGCTTTCCCAAGCGGAAGTGATGAGATACAGAGAGGTGTAAGGCGTCGAGGGGCATATCCTGTCGAAGAGGTAACATTATATAGCTGATGGTATGTCGAAGAGGAAGCTGAGCAGATTGAGAAGCTTCTGACGAAGACAAGAGATAGAGATACCTTCGAAGAGGGAATATTGGCCTGTTTGCACAGCCACGTATGCCTTGCTATACTCTCGAGATAATTAGTATTACGATACCTCTATATACGCCAATGAATTTCAGCTATAACAATTTATAGCCGATATATATAATGTTACTGAGGGAAAACCGTGCTCCAAACTCTAGTCTAAACGTATTACCAACCAATTTATCATTAATTAAACGTTTTCCAATTGATTTAGAATGGGCGAAAATTCAATGGATTTGAAATAATCGATTTATTTGATATTTTCAATAGTTTCGATACTTGCACGGATGGAAAAATTAGTTATAATTCGTGGAATCTCCGTTATTGGTCGTGTGCAATTATTATGAAAAATTACTGAAATTACACCATGAACTCTTAAGGGTGAATGCATGCATGCCTTGAGTATTGAATACATTTTACAAGATAATTTCGTTTATTTTTATAGGTATGTCGTTTTGCCGCTAAATTCATGGAATACACATCGCGTTTTTCTCGGAAATTTGTCCATTACAACAGCTGAGAGAAGTCTACAAGCTCTTGGAGAGAAAGTTGAATTTTCTCGAGCGAAGGAAGAAAAGCTCTTTAAGGTTGCAAGAGAGAGTATAAAGCACAACCACAAACCTCATTTGCTCAACGTGACTAGAAGCCCGTTGAAAAACTCGCTCTTTGTAGACAGACCAAGATGAAGTTTCCATGAGCAAACTTTTGGTCCGTAAGGGCTGCTAACAAGACTTCCATATTCGCCCCTTACTACTGCCCTACTCATTTTATCCTTTTGCTTTTCATCCTTCCTTTTTTTTTACGAAGCTTTAAAAAAAATTAGTCGCCTCGCACATTTTCCGTTTATTCCTACCATCTTCGCTTCCTGTCCCATTCCATCGAGCTTTCTTTCGTTATTTAATTATTATTTATCTCTCATTGATTTTCGAACCTTGAGTTTTCAAATTTTCTTTACATTCATCAAGAACCCGTTTTATACATTCGAACATTCGAATTTTCCGAAGACAAAATAATGTTTTTCGAAGAATTGAGAGAAATTTACTGAGAGAATAAGTCTTAAATATGATTTTTTTGACAGCTACGAAACGTTGAAAATATGAGGAAACAATTATTGTAATTTTCCCATCGTTAATGCAATGTCATTTATACGTTTTATCACAGATAATTTAATAGCTTGCAAGCGCAATATTTTGTTTTTCGTAAAATAAAGACAATTGTTCATTGTATACTTCACTATTACGTTTATTCTATGATACATATAATTAAGATGCTATGAATTTCTGGATCGATTAAGGCATCAGAAAACGCCATATTTTGATCTACGTTAAAATTTTGAAAGTACATTTAGCTCAAAAATCAAGGAGTAAACTTTGAGGAGTACCTTTAATAATTCCCTCTAATAATAATATTGATATTATTATTATTTTTATTATTCAATTCGTGAAATTCAATTAACTCGTCGCTAGATGCTCGGGGAAAGCCTGTGTATGTTTTCAGGGGAGAATCTTCTTTCTCCTCATCGCGGCATTTTCCGCGTGAATTTTGAGACCAGAGAACGAGAGAGAGAGAGAGAGAGAGAGAGGAAGAGAAAGGGAGAACACACACTAGTGAGTTCCCAAATTAGAGTCCCGAGAAATCGAGAGTTTGCCGTTTATAGATCACGAGAAGCGTCCGAGTGGACATAATGGAAGAGGCAAACGCCCAGTCAGTCTTTCACCTCTTTTCTACGTATATACATATTCCATACAAAAATGTACGTACTAACAAATTCCGTAACAATAATAATAATAATAATAATAATAATAATAATAATAATAATAATAATAATAATAATCATCATCAAAACGAATCATATTACTGTTATACGATTAATAAATTATTTTTAATACTTCAATTTACATATTTTAAAAGCTATTCTTAGTGTTGTGCCATGCAACGTATACCATTTTCTTTCTTTTTGCCATTTTTTGTTCCCCACCCGGATCGTGTCTGCAGCCGGATCGGGTGGAGACCCCACTACTGTATCACATTTGCTAACGGACACAGAGAAACTGCGTAAAACCTGTGCCGAAACCGTCGACTATTTCGGCAGAGTTTGGTATTTTCCTGTCAGGGAGTCATTAGACTCTGGCAAAATGACTACAGCTGTCGGTTTACTAAAAAAAAAACTATTTATAATTACGATAATCCAATTTATTATTGATTTATCAGCAAGGAAAATGGAAAACGTGAAAATATTCCATTTTATATGGATTTTGACACGGAGTTTTTCAGCTTTCTACTAATTGTTAAACTCGATGGGAATCAGATATTTTGACTGTAAATTCTCGATTGTACAGGGATTTGAAGCGTAGAAAAAGACGGAAAAAAAACTTCGCCACCGATCCACCAAATATTGAAATTTCATGAAGGGGCATCTGTGCTCCCTTCGGACTGATTTAGATTTAATCCAACGCCAGTCTATTTAAAACACTCAATGTTTTGAAAACGCCGAGAGCATGTCTGCGTACACACTCAGACAAGGCGTTTCGATTTATGCCGATATAGTGATTTTTTGGCCCCTAAGAGGACTTAAAAAAAGGCCGAAAATCGAGTATGAAAAGGTTTGCAAAGATTCGTGGTACCTGTGACTTTGAAAATTGGGTAAATGGTACCAACATAAATCGAATAGCATTAATTTAGCCATTTATTTGTTTATTTGCTTATTTATTTGTATTGATCATGTATTTATTTTATTGCCACACATTGAAATGAATAATCGCAATTGCTCTCTCATGTTGTAACAATAATTTTAACAATTTATATTCTCAATCATCATCTTAAAAATCTAATTTTATCTATATTTTTACAAAATTTCATGTTATTGAATTTTGTTTCTATTATATTTTGTATCGTTGATTTCTTCTTCATATAATATTTCCCTTTAAAAAAAAAATACTTTTTACGAAATACGCTGTAGCAAATTGAGAAGAACGGAAAGAAAATCATAAAAATGATAACGACGAAGTCGTTCCACTTGTGATGGCTTTCATTCTTACAGACACAGATATTATACAACCGACTCGACGACGCCAAAGCGTCCACGGTGAGCTTTATTCCAGAGTGCTTATGGAGCAATTTTCTCACATTTCAATGCATTTCTTGACGTCATGTTTCTGCAGCTGCGTACGTCAATTGATATTTTAAAACAAAAAAAAAATGTGTGTGTAAAAAATAAATAAATAAACCAGTAAAATGATTATTATTTTTTAACTCATTTAAATTTGCAATTTTTCATTATTTTTATTATTATTGCATTACTTTCTCTCTTCTTCATCTATCCCTTTGACCGAACCATTCTCCTCGTTATAATTATTATTTATTACATTACAAAACTATATATATATATATATATATATATATTTAGATTTGCGATTCTTCGTGTCAGGACCGAACTGACACGTGCCTAGTTGTAAATCAACCTTTGTATGCTAACAAAGAACAGACCACCAGAGACGTTGTGTTATCGCGAGAAAATTACTCGTACTCGTTTACGGCAAGCAAAATTTTCCGATCTTCCGTTTTGTGTGTAATAAAACCGAAAATAGTGAATTGTAACGACTCGAGCTTGCAAAAAATCCCGAGAATCCAGACTGGAAATGACGTTCAGAGTCATGTAACGGATGTAAAACAAATGTCGGATAATAATAACAAAAAAAAAAAATTATATTTATACAGATGATTGTGACTTTCAGAGAATTCATAAAGTTTCTGAGAATTGTTAACCCTCCTCACTATTTTATGAGATTTTCGGGAGGTTACTGAAATTTTTCGGATTTTCTCCCTTTATTGTCACGTCTCTGCGAGTCTTGTCAAGATTTTTGGAATTTTTCCGAACTTCCTGGGATGTATTTAGCTCTCTCCGATTTCGTTACCCCTATAATCGTTTATATTTGACAACCACCAAGAAAAAAATGAATTTCACTCAAACGCAAATTTCTAAAAACGTTAAAAAGAATAAGAATTTTCACGAGAAGTGCTGAAAGCCATTCAAAATTGTTCAGAAAAAAAAAAGAAAATGCCTTGAGGCGATGCACATCATCTTAAAGCGAAGCACAATAGTTGACATTCTGCCATCGATAAGGCAAAGCTGTTTTCCTATATTTTCTTCACGAAGATTAATGCTTGGGTCGAAATCAAACTGCGTTCCACTTCGTCTATTCCTTAATGCAGTCGAGCCTGATATGTTTTTTGCCTCGACTATGAATCATCACGGAGAAAATAGGGAAGCAGTTTTATCTTACTGAGAGAGCTATGTGCGTGCTTACGTCACATCGACTTAAGCATTAGCTTAATTTTTAAAAATTGATTACAGTTAGTATTAAGGACTGCATTGGGAGGATTTCACATTAGTAAAATCCTCCCAATGCAGTCCTTAATACTAACTGTAATCAATTTTTAAAAATTTCATATTCATTGTTACGGAATGTGTTACGGAAATCTTTCGAACTTTGTGAATAAATTCTATTCTTTTTATTTATAATTTTTTAAAAATTTATTTCGTGCTGAAATCTCAACGCAATATTCAACAAAATTGTTCATCCGATTCGGCGTGAACGAGTTTGACATCGCGTTGGAAGGGTAAACAGATTTTTCTCGGCCGTCAGGATGAAATGTCCTCGATACTGTGAGCGATGCGAGGGTGAACCGATTATCGACAATCGAAGAATTTTCAATGAGCACAAGAAATAAATGGTCCAAAAGACTCGTTACTGAAAAATATACTTAATCAGAGACTTGCTGGCTCATGAAAAATGGAAAGCCGGATTGTTGAATATATGACGAGTTCTGAAATTTTTTTATCGATGCAAAATTATTGGATAGGGTAAATTTTTCCTCACGAGACTTGGAAATTGCTTAAGATCGAAATGCGCCAATTACGAAAAATCAAATCAATAATTAACCATGATTAACACATTTAATAAATTCATCCACAAGTACTAAAGTGTCGGTTTTTATAAATTAATACGTATTTCATACGATTGTGTTACAAAAATAAATAAAAATAATTATATTGATGATTCATCAAATAAACGGAAAATAATGTGTACAAAAAAATTATACGCGAAATCTAATTTCTTTTTCAAAAACATATACATATGGGGCGTTCCACGTCAAGTCAGCCACCCAAAAAATTACTATAGCTTAATTTTTTTTTACATATTGGGGTATCTAACATAAGTACAATAATTTTGCCGAGTATTGAGATCCATAATGCTGTATTCGTTGGAGTACACGGATTTGGTCATTTTTTCTTTAAATAGGTATATCCTAACAATGGTGCGTTGTATTGGAAAATTATGAAGAATAAAAGTTTTTCTAATTTTCATAACCTACGATAAAAAAATATGTATAAATTTATTGCAGCGGCATAACCCCGTTTTGGGGAAAAAAAATTATATATTTTTTCCTGCTCCAAGGTCATAATATATCCGGGTCGTTCAATTTTTTTAATATTCTGTAGCTACAATATGAACTTTGTGCAAAATTATAGCATGGCACATCGGGCCATTTTGAAGTTATATTTTTTTTTTTCACGGGAATATTCATTTTTATCGGACTATATCTTCGGACGTCATAATATTCAGTGCCATCAATTTGTATTAATACACGGAAAGAAAGATCTGCCAACATTTACCAACTAGCCGAAGCAAAATTGAAGGCCAAACATAATCGGCCGGAAACAACATTTGAGCCACTTCGATAAAAAAAATATATAACTTTAGAACTGCCCGATGTGCCATGTTAAAATTTTGCACAAAATTCATATTTTAGCTACAGAATACCTATCGAAAAAATTGAATGACCCGGATATATGACCTGGCCTTTGATCAGGAAAACATATGATATCATTTTTGTTATCCAAAAACAGGCCGCTGCAATAAATTTATACATATTTTTTCATTGTAGGTTATGAAAATTAAAAACAGTTTTTTTTTTCATAATTTTCCAATACGATGTACAATTGTTAGGATATACCTATTTAAAGGAAAAATGACAAAATCCGCGTACTCAACAACGACTAAAGCATTATCGATCTTAATACTCGGTAAAATTATTGTACTTAGATACCCCAATATGTAAAAAAAAATTAAGCTATAGTCATTTTTTGGGTGGGTGAATTGACGTGGATTGGCCCATACATACACATAATGTTGAATACAGTGCATACCACACGCAACGTGTAAATATGTCTGACAATAAAAATGGAGCGTGAATAAATACAAAAAAAAATTAATAAAAATGGTAAATGATAAATAAATCATCAATAGAGTACTCGTTCATCATTTATCAATCAGTAAGTAGTAGCGTCCAGTAATACTGCAGACATTTTTTTTTCTATAATACATATGATGATTTTTTTTTGTTTAAAATTATACAAATATATCGATAATTTTTTATTGTATGAATAAAAAGCTCTCGAGGAAGCCCATTTACCAGAGCGATTTCCACGATTCATCCATCTACGTCATCGTACCTATGGCCGAGATATATGCCAGAACCGAGAAAGATATAATTCAGGGTAGAAGACAGCTTGCGGTCTTTAACCCAGATACTGAGAATTTCGGCTCGCTTCACTACATTTATTTATGCTAAATCACGTGAGAACGAACACACGTCCCGAAATATTGGCAAAAATAAAAAAAAATCATTTTAAATACTGTTTCTAATAAAAATAATCATTTTAAATATCATTGCCGAAAAAATGTTGCAAAAAATAAACCCCAATGACGAATGCGGGATAAATCTTTTCTCCACAATTATTATTATTATTATTAAACATCGAATATTTATGACTAATTTCTTGTTAACTTTGAAGAACAAATTTTATCATTTTTGCTTCCTCATGGAGGAAGCTTTGTTACCGTGAAATTTTTTTTTTTCGAGATTTTGATGCCAGAGTATTTAAAATGTTCCAAAAAGTCGAAAAATCGTATTTAGAAAAAATGTCCGTATGTATCAATGTGTATGCGTGTGCGTGTGCGTATGCGTGTGCGTGTGCGTATGTGTGAGTGTGATGAGCTTGTCAAAAATTGAAATGGCCATATCTCGAGATCGGCTCCACGGATCTCGCCGAAACTTTGCACACAAATTGGGCTACAAACGTCCTCAGTTTTCTGCAATTTTTGCTCAGATCGCTAACGGGTGTCTCATTTTATGATAGTTTGAATTTTTCGAAAAAACGGTGTGATCTCCCTAACTTTTGTAAATTTCCAGCTATCGAGCTCAAACTTTCTATACAAATAAGCTAGAGAGCAAGGTTATTTGGTATTGAGTTTGGCAAAAATCGATCAAGGCGTTCAGGTTTTATAGAATTTTTAATTCTTTGAATTTTTCGAAAAAAAACTATTTTCGCTCTAACTTTTATAAACATTCAACAATAAAACTGAAACTCGCTACACATATTGGCTAAGAGACAAGGATACTTGGTGTCGAGTTTGACTAGAATCGATCGTACTATTTAGATTTTATGAAATTTTGAATTTCACTAAATTTGAAATACTGAGGTAAATTTTAATTGTAGCGCTTCTCATGATTTTCATACTATCACAAAAGAAAGCTTCCTCTACGAGAGAGCCAAAATTGAGAAAGTCATTCGCAGAATCATTGAGCAGAATCTATCGGTGGGCGAAAACCGTGAGGAAGCAATGGGCAAATTTCGAATTTGCACGGTTTGTTTTAAAACAAATTGCGTACATCTAACTAATTCATTCATGAAACAAGTATCTGCCAATTAATCATTTATGGAATCACTTAAAAAAAAACTCGAAATAAAAAAAAAATATATTTTTATTCATGAAATTCAAAGTTTTTGTCGAATGTAAATAGAGTGATTTTCAGTATCGTGATTTATTCGTCATCATTTATCGTGAAATCGTTTCGCAAATTTTCACTCGGTCACCAGACGGATTGGCCTTGAGCCACATTTTTTTCGGGCCACTGGCCTCTTCTTTTTCTCGTTCATTTTTTTCTCATTTATATTTCTTTCGCCTTACTTAATTCCTCGGATTCTCTGACGTCATTATTAATTGAATTAATTTTTCCCTTATCTACAGTAAGACATACAGTAACATTTTTAATATCTACAGTAATTACTATAAATTGTAACGAATATTCTTTATTAGAATTGACTTTATTATTTATTATGATCGTCGCATTTCAATTTCGTTACAATTCTTGATTTTTTCATTTTCAGCTCAAGATTGTTTTTCCTCAACAAAACGAAGACTTTTCTTATTTATTTTTCAAATATAATGTTCGCTCACTCAGCCAACCCTTTATTCATGAACGTTTTTCTCTTTACTCGTCGGCGTAACTGCTATTTGACGTTTTTATTCTACCTTCGCCATTATTACCGCGAATCTCTAATTTAATTTTTTGCGATGAGTGCTCCGTGAACGAATAACGAGCAACAAAACATCGAGGATAACGAGAGAAGCAACGAACGAAATAGAAAAGAAATTGAGATTAAAAAATTGAAAAAGCAAGATTTTTCGCGTCTCACCACAAACATTTTCAAATTATTCATTTGTTAATTTATTTATTCATTCAAAGATATTTTCTAACTCATGCCTTGGCATTTTAAAAATACTACGAAAAGTTATGGCCATTTAAAATTGGATTTTTCATTTCCTTCGATTCCCAAGTACATTTTTTTTCCATATGACTATTCGATTAGATATTCTGGCTGACAACGAAGCCACACAAAATCAAACATTCTAAAGAAAAACCGCAATCAAATTTTTAATCAGACAGTTTTTTCGCTCTACTCTAATGCAAGAAATAATTTTCCACACAAATGTCCTATATAAATATAAACGATAAAAATAGAATTCAAAATATTTACTTTCAAAAAATTGTTTCAATGCAGCGTTCATTAGAGTCAAGAATAAAGTATTAAGTATACGAGGATTTACAAAAACCTCAAAGTTGTTTTTGTTTTTTTTTAATGTAACGGAGTGGCACCTGGACATTTTCATAATTATGCACTATGGTGATAATACAACAATTATAATTTTCCCTTATTATTGCCCAATGAGTTAATTATCTTGAAAATTTTTAATCATCGTTACCATAAAATCGAAAATAAAGCTCGACGAATATTGGCTCTCGTTTAACCGTGAGCTTAAACAGCACCAATATAAACGTCCACAACGAGTCGGCAGTGTAAACAAAAGTAAGAAATAAATGTCAAGGGTGAATTCGCGCGTGTAATATATATCACGAGAGAAAACGCTGAGACAACAACGACATATAACATGATCAATTAAATCAGTGCCAAGATTAAAATCGACCACCTTGCATGCCATGATATAAATATCATCGAGAAAGGATATATTTTTTCATTACCAAAGACATTTTTTATCCTCAATCGAAATCAAATTTAAAAAAAACTTTTATATTTAAATGTCTCTATTAAAATCACGTGAAAAAATTAAACGTCTAAATAACAATTACATCAAGTAAAATTGTTTATTTTTATTTAAAACTTTTTTTAAATCATCTTTAAAGTTAACACAAATTCAAATTAAATTCGGTTTGTATTTTAATCTATAATTAATCAGTTTATAATTTTTTGTAGCTATCAATTAATTTTTATTTACTTTTAATAAGAGTTTCATTTTAGTTTTTTTGGCAATTTAATTTATAATATTTAATTGAAATGAAATAAAAAGTTTAATGAAAAAAAAAAGAAAAGAAAAAAAGATTCGAGAAAAAGACTGACCTCTCTGTCTGTCGTAAGCGTTTATGCACTCGCTCGTCATGAATTGGCTGATAAGAGCTGTTTTCCCAACACCACGAGCGCCTAGCATGCCAACCGTGTACGAGACAACTTCCTTCGGAGGTGACGAGGGTTTTACCTCCGTCTCGGACTCAGCAGGTGCTAGTGAGTTGGATCTCGATCTTCTTCTTCGAAACGAATCACCTCTGTTCACGACACCTGAAACGTGCAAAAATTACGAACTTAATAAAAAGAGAGTCGGGAACTTATTTTTTTTTTTAAATTAATGGAAATTAATTTCCATTGAATCGTAATTAAAGTTATTCGAGTATTGATTTAAGCCTCATTAAAATTACTTAAAAATATATTTATGTTCAAACTAAATTCAACGTTAATTGATCAAAATTTGAAGGTAATCAAAATGGTTTCTATCTCAATTAATTGGAGACTTAATTAAATTTATAAAAATTGAGCAATTTAAAATTCAATTGAAAAGTAATCAACAGTGTCCAATGTAAATTGACATTGGCGTACAAATAATTAACGAAAACTTAATTAAAGCGAGTAAAAAAATCATTCGGTTATGAAATACGCTTTGATCTAAGCTTAATTTTTTTAAACGTCAACCCTCCCATTCCCCAAAAAGCATTTAAATAATACGTAATGAAAGAAAATTATTCCAAAGTTAATCAATCAAAAGTTAATTAAAATTCATCCAAAAGTAATTAATTTTTCTGTGCAATTTTGGTTAATTTCTTTTTTCCATCCCCAAGTTTTACCATCGATTTAACTTGTAGCAATCACACCAGTGCAAATTTGTACCGACTAAAATTTCTTGTTTCTGGCTCTTTCAAATGGCGTTCTGTCACGGTCTCCACCCACTTCGGGAAATATGACATCACCCTAGGGTGCTAAGGTTATCGAATACCTTTGGATTATTTATACGAGAGTTGTAGAACATTGAAAGTGCAAAATCCCAAATCGCACTAGTGTGGTTAGTATGCATACACGATGGAGGTGTGGTTACTACGGGTTAATACTGTCAGAGCACTGTTTTCACAGTATAAATAAAAAATAAAAAAAAAAACGACTTTGGAAATTTGTTTTAAATACTCGTCTTTATCATCACTAAGAATACTGTTAATCGACTGAATTTCCGAGAAATTCTGTGGGCGCTTATTTTCTTCAATCTCCGCTCACTAGTGAAAAATATCCTCGATTTTTCATTGTAATTGAAATCATCGTTCCATTTGCCAGCAACACGTGAATGATATCCCTCTGTCAATCCCTCCCTGCGCCTCTTTCACTTCTCTATTCACAGTTTCTATCTACTACCCCCATCCCCCATTGAACTTCGAGTGACACTCCCAACTGGAAACTCTCGTAACTCCGCTCGGCACGAATCAACCCCCGCCCATTTTCCGTGAGGACTCGATGAATAGAACACAAACCGACCTAGATCGACCGACTGCTCGCATTCACGACGGATTCTACATAGTGTACGAAAAACTACATTTAAATTTATTTATTTTTTACCTGAAAAAATAACGGTGATAAATTATTTACTAATTGTTCGGTTCCCCCGCCCCTCCCATTTTCATATTGGTTTGGAAGTTCGCTCAGATAAAATATAACGAAATGGTCCACTTTTTCTTTTCTTTTTCTTATTTTTCTATTATTTTCATTGTTTGCTTTTGTTTAGAGATTTTTTGGATGAATTTCACCGAAATGGTTCAAGCCAGAATTTTTAAATTTCGACTTTTTATGTTTTCGTATTATTCGTTTCCATACATTTTTATCTCGGAGTTGATTGGTTGAATTTCAATAAACATTCCAGGCTGGAAATTGTTTTTTTTTTTTTTTAATTTTTCGATTTTTGTCACATTGTCTCGTTTTTATAGATTTTTTAAAATTTTATTTTGTATTGTTTTATGATGGGAATTAAAAAATTATCCGTAATTTTTTTTTTTATTCGCAAATTGTTCAAGATGGATTGAGGAAATGAGTATTTTATTGGACACCCTGTACAGAGGCCCACGTGTTGCGTGGATGAGAAACGAAGAGCGAGAGAGAAATAAAAAAGAGACAGCCAGAGAATCGATATACAACGAAGGGTGCTCGAAACAAACGTCAGTTACGGGCTAAACTTTTGCACAAGTCTCACATACAGTCGCGACACTGAGCCGATTTCCTGTTCCACTTTTCAACGTATATCCCACTTTCTAACGTCATTCCCACCATTTCACCAACGTTAATAGTCGACAATAGTAGGGCACTATTTTCATTCGATCAAGCAAAGCTTGTTACTCGCTATTCGGGATCTTGGAGCTTTCAATTATAAAAAGAACGCAGATACAAAAATATTATACGCATTCGACCTATAAAAAACCAAGAAGAAAAAGAATTGTTTATAACACCAAAAAAACTTATACACGCAAAAAAGTTTATCACGCTCGATTGTTGTTATTGTTATTGTTGTTATTAGGTACTGTTACTTGCAGTTATTGTTGTTATTACAGTTGTTTGCAGATATTGTTGCTTATCATATTTGCTAGTTTTGTACCCGTAGTTGTTACTTTTGTGATTATTATTATTTCTTATGCTTCGTTTTTGTTGCTAACATTTTAGCTGCTGTTGCTAATTGTACTGATGATGTTATTGCTAACGACGACGTAACCGTTCCTGTCGCAAGTTTTATTTCTATTACTATTATTGCTTCTGATTTTATTGTTATTGTTGTTGGTGTATGGTTGTTTACAGTAGAAAAAATCTACCAAAAACACTCATGTAAACCAATGCATTGGGCAGTCGATCTTTTGGTTTAATTGGTCACCAAATTTTCTGAACAATTATCGATTGAGCTTTCAATGTGCTTGCAATCTGCGAGTTTTATTCAGTCATCGCAGCCATTACGCACCACCAATCGTGAAAACGACTGCTGAAGTTCTAGAAGCATGTCATCGGCGAATCATCATCCCAAGAACAATTTGGCAAGCTTTCTGCCACTCTCTAAATCGAATCTTCAACGCTAATTTATTAATAACTCGTCTCATTGACTCGTGACGTTTTCAGCCAGTTGCTCGCATTCGTAAGCTCAAAAAAGCTCAAAAAAGCTTTTGGGTTATTTTGTTGCGTTGATATACCTTGCCATGGGGATACATTAAAGCTCGAAGCTTTTTATTCACTTCCGAGAACTATAGACAATGACGTGATTGATTAACGACGCTAACCTTTTTAATTAAGATGCACACATTTTTGAGAATTATTAGACTGTGAATTCTATGCCTTCAAGAAAAAACCTGGCGGATTTGTCATCAGTGGCATAGTATTATTTGATACAGGGTGCTAAGGAAGTCTTAAAAAATTGATTTTTCTGGATCTTAGCAAAACAAAAGTTGGTTCATTAAAATAGTGCTTTATCACGGACATTTTTCGATTTCTTCTCATAAACCGATTAAATCGAACGGTTGAACTAATTACCTCAATCATATTTTTTGCTACTAAAAGCCAGTTAATCAATCATGTACACCTAACCATTAACTGAATTTTACGCAATGCAAAAATTTGCCGTTACATTTGTTTGATAGAAAAACTTCAAAAAGCTCATTGTAGCGAACGCGCTGAAAGCTCATCTACGGTTTTAACGAAATTGGATCAATGCCTGTGGGAGGAAAGAATGAAGGTGGAACACCCCTCGAGCATTCTCTGGGTGTTCGATAATTAATCCGCGGGAGATAATCGTGAACTTGAGGGCTTATAAAGCTCGCTCCACCGCAGTCAGCTTTCCCACGGGATCGTTGTACACGCGAGCTTCTCGTTTAATGTTTGTATCCGCCATTTTGTTAAGCTTCGATTAAACCACCTGATAAATCGCTTCAGAGGGCTTATTATGCTCAACTCGAGCTAACCCTTTGAGCTTGCATGACGCGGCATAACATACGGAATTCTAAGGATAATTAATATATCATGTGATGAAACAATTAATTGAGATATACAGTGGAGGGTGGGGCAATAATTATCCACGAAAGCTGAGATCTATAATCGTTGAGCTTTCGAAAAAAAAGTAAAAGAAACATTCAACTTATTTGGATATTGTTA
Source organism: Dyspetes luteomarginatus (assembly GCA_963669185.1). Classification (NCBI taxonomy): domain Eukaryota; kingdom Metazoa; phylum Arthropoda; class Insecta; order Hymenoptera; family Ichneumonidae; genus Dyspetes; species Dyspetes luteomarginatus. Next base: position 9,404,023 of record OY769906.1, read on the forward strand.
TCCGACATTGTACACGGGTTTAAGTTTTAATTACACCCTCATTATTCTGGCGGAACATTGTGATTATAATCTACAAAAGAACGGAGATACATAATGATCGAGCTTGCGAGAGAAAAATTTTCTTCAGGTTTTATTGAAACACTCCAATCAGTTTGAGGTCAAGGTAACGAAATTCAGGATGAAAAACACCCATGCGTCCACGCAAACTTCGAATTCCGAGCATTCAGATAACATCAAAAATGGAGCTTCCGGAAATCGTATATATATATTTTGTATTTGATCGAAGATGCTTTTTGAATGAGAAATTTATCTAGCAATATGACATATGTGAGCCGATTTAACAAATCTGGAAGAATCACAAAGGCTTTTGGGCTTTTTCCACTAAGCCCGATAATTTCAAAAATTCGCGCAGCTTCCAAGGCATTCCATCTTAATATTTTTTTAACACCTTAGTCAATTTGTCATTCTCACCCTCGGCAATTTTTTAGCAACTACATTGCAGCCTTTCGAGCTTTCTCCACTCTGTCGATTGTTCTGATCTTTTGCCAAAACGCCAAAAAGACCTCTTCATCGACGATATCGAAGCTTTTTCGCTACATCGAGCTTTCCTCTTACAAAACTCTAGCCTGACCTTTCGCTCTCCCAGTTTTTTCTCCTGGAGGTGAGTTTTATATATACAGTTTTTTTTCCTCGCCAGTGTCGGTCAACTTAATCGATTACCTCTTGAACCGAGTGATCTGCCGAGCTGAGGAACTCGATCGGGGTATTCGCGACGTCAAAGTTTGTGACGCCGAAGCTTGCGATATTATAAATACCCAGCGAGTGTTAGTGAAGCTTTCTCTATCGCTGATGAGCCACCGAGGCCCCAGAGCATGAAACATTTTCTAGGTGACGTATTTTCCACGACGTCATAATCAAGAACATTGCTCTCATTCTCTTCGTGACTGACGTCATCGAGCTTGCGTTGATTATTTTCTCTCACGAAATCTTAATTCCTACCTAATTGTCGAATTACCACGAAGTTTGAGACAACATATATGAATGCGATTGCAGTATTTAGAGGCAATAAAACTCGTGCTGAAAGAAAGGTGTCGAAAAGCTCTCTTTAGTTGGGAGTGCAATTCCTCGATTTTTGCAATAAGCTCATTTTCTACAGGTGTACAAATGAGCTCAATTTTGTGTCTACGTGTGCTCGACTTCATTGACGAGGAAAAAATAAAATTCGAGGATAAGGGGCGGCGGGGGGGGGGGGGTGGCGGGGCTGGGGCATCGAAATGAACAAAAAAAGTATTCAGCAAATCAAATTTGTTTGTGATCCAGAAAACAATAATATTACGAAAATTCAGCCTAGAAAAAAAATGAAAAAAAAAAAGTAATCAGAAATGATTTTATTGAAAATATGCAACAAAATGTTCAAGCCCAAGAAAAAGCTCGTAGACGACCATTTGAAAAATAGTCACGTTTCACGTGTCAACTTGTACCATTTTATCTTTTTTTTTTTACTGTTTCTTTTTCTGCCTTCGTTTTTCTCTCTGTTCTCACGATGAGACTCAATCACGCGAGCCTACCAGATCTGCGTGGAAGCTTACTCGGACGCCATGAGAATTCGAAGGAATTCGAATTCGTCCGTTTCGTGCTATCTCACGTTTCGCCGCATTTATTTTTGCTCCATTTAATCTCTTTTTCTCTCACTATGGTCGATACTCGTGTTGACTATCAAACACTGCAGTTCGCATTTCATTCCTGTGTTAATGAATCAGCCCACAATTGGGAAAACAGACATTGCGAGCTTCGCATCGTTCGAAGCTTGCTACATTGACCATAAAAAAATTCATAATAATTTATTTTTTCATTAAATTCAAAGATAATTTACACGAAATTGATTTGTGCTATATATTGTTTATTCATTTATCTATTTATATATACACGTGATTTTGTTTATTTGTCATTCCAGCGTATGCCTGTTCGAGTTTTTACGTCTCATTGGTTTGTCCTTGGGATAGACGACAGTAAGTAGTCAAAGCCCGATTATTGTCAGACAAGATAAAAATTTTCGAAATTTTATAAGTGTGCTTGCAATTGATATTTATTAACACTATGAGAATATATAAAATAATAATTTGTTTCAATGAGAAATTCATTTGAATAACAATATAATTTTAATTGTTAATGGACATCCCCTCACAAATGTTTAATTTTTATAATTCTGAATAAATAATTAACTCATTCATTAATTAATGATAATTTATTATCCGTTACGTAAGATAAAAATGTGTGACGTTCTCGTGACTATTTATCATCGTTCTATATATACTATATAACCTGCAAGAAATAACGCAAGCAAAACAGAGTACAATCATTGTTGAAAATTCAAGACACGTTCACGAGTGGTCATTAAATTAGTCATAAAGCTGGCCATTCCGGTGCTTTCGGAGCATATTTATAGCATACCTGAATTTCCTCCCCGAGTAATGACAAATGTTGCGAGTCTCGCGTATGCAATATAATTTATGCATTTTTTAAATGCATAAAAATATTGTTTACGAATATTTCACATAATTAAAAAAAAAAAAAAACGATTTGTCACAAAAATGTTTCGCTTCCTAACATATTGAAAAAACGCTGCAAATTGATATTTGTACATTTTTAAGAGAGAATTCAGTGTATTTTTTTATGCAGGGTCATTGAAAAAAACGAAAAAAAAACTGGAAATGGCTCTCATAGGGTGTGATAAAGAGGTGATAAGCTCCCCGAATTGAACCAGCTGAATTTCGCGAGTTCCACGCTCACCACCAAGTAATATCAACGACCTCCCTCCGGGCAGATTTCAACTCTAAATTCATTTGGTATTCCATCAAGCTTATTACAGAACGAAATTCAAAATTAGTCGAGTAATTAAAAAATGATAATCTCTTTTATATCCACTCATTTTATTTTTTTGTCTTTGTAATTATTTATTACTTAATTTAATTATCATTTTTTGTTTCTGTTGTATGATAAGCTTGAACAAAAATCGTTTCAATTATCGAAAAGTAATTCAACGATTGAATAAGCATGAGAAAAAATCTGTTAACACTTTCATCGATATCCATGACAACGATGTGGGGCTCGATATTAATTATCCACGCCGGCCACACGGACACTGAGGGCACACCAAGTTTTAATTATTAATTAACGAGTTCCTCGCTGCAGTGACGGTGATAGAAACGAGCGATAACGAGATGGAGATTCTTGAAGAAAAAAAGTGCCAACCTTCAAGAACTGGTTCAATGCTCTTGGTAATTGTCTTGGCATTCAATTATTGTATTTTCCTACAGGTCTTAAATTTTTTTCTTATCAATTTGTCATTCAATATGCACTTAATTTAATTAGCTGTTAGAGGATTTTTCATCTCAACTCGGACATTAAAAGTTCAGTTTAATTTTTTATTTATTTTTAATTAAGTCGAAAAATAATCATTCGAATTTTTGCGGTTAGTGTTTACTTATTATTAAATTATTTCATTTCTACGAATAATAATGATAAATAATTTGTTAAATAATTTATTATAATAAACGTAATATCATAATAATGTAATGAATAAAAAGTAAACAACAAAAAAAATAAAGAATAAAAAATGATCATTACATTGGGTTTGGGTAAATTGATTTATTATTTTCTTGTTTTTGACTAAATGATTTTGACGCATTCCAATTAAAAATCTCGAGCTTCCAATAAAAAAAACCCAACGAAAAAATCTAGCTGCTATTATGTGAAATTCATTAGGATTGCCAACGAAGCCACATGTTCAAGTTAATCAACGAAGTGGAACAATCAACCGTGATAATTAACAGCGTTACTTTGCTATTGACACTCTCAGTCGACTGCATCTCGTTCGACGGTTATTAATATAAATAAATAAATAAATAAATAAACAACACCCATGAAATTTTTCCTTCAGCGTAGAGGATAGTGGGGCCCCGTTGCAACAAGTTTTTTCAGACTTTGCAGTTGTTTTCTTCGTTTTTAACCTAAATATTTACGGAGTCAATCGATATCAAATATTTTTTTAAACGTTCGTAAGAAAATAATACATCACTCAGGGGCACTCAGCCATGCACTCGCAGCCACTCACACAGAGATCCCTACAGCTATGATAGCTGAGCATGTCTATATAGGGTAAACTATAATACCTACACCAGGGGAGGAGGGAAAAATGAATATAGGGATCGAAGCCCCCAAAATTTTGTACGTATAAAATATAATTAACTACGTATGTTATACGTATTGTTACGTATGACATATGTGTAATACATATGTGTTACGCATGTATTATTATTACTGGAACTATTATCTAGAAATTGGTGTCTTACGAAATGGAGAAAATATCAATCAATTGGAAACATAATTTGACCGCAGTGTAGGTGCCTCGATATGCGTTGATGATTAAGGGTGAAATTAATTTGCGGTTCGTCGACGTCGATGAAATTGTATAGTGTGCCATGCTCTCTCGGGTATAGTACGCCTACTTGTATTTTCAATCTGTTGTCCGTTCCGACGATATTCAGTGTATATTGTATATATATCATCAGCAACCTTTTTCAATTGAATATGTTCAACGACCTTTAAAATCTTCAATTTCGTTTTTCGTCATTGAATTAATTATTAAAATGGATGAATCTTTCATTCAACTAAATATAATTCTGATTAACTTCTTACGATCAATGGCAGAAATTTTTCTTCGAGAAGGTAAACAATTATCTATATTATTGTATTTTTCAATAATAAACAAAAAAAATATTCAATTACGAAAATTCGTTTACATTATTAAAAGATCATAATAATACGCGTATAAATGACAAATTATTTACAATTAGAAGCAAAGTTATTGTTTTGAATTTTAAAAAATCAGAAAATCATTAACGTTCTAGTTTGAAGAGAGTCTGATGAAAAATATAACATTTAGAATGAAACGGAAAAAATCATTGAGACTCAATTGAAAAAGAAGGACAAAAACGAGGGCTTACACTGTAAGGCGAATATAAAGAGATGGAAGTTTTATTAATAGTCACAAAAGCAACCCTTTGCCCTTGCCTCGATTCATATACACACATAAAAAAAAAAAGACAAGATGAGACCCGATCGAAACTGACGCCTCATACATGTATAAATAATATTATATATATATAAAAAAATAATATATATGTATATATATATATTATATATTTTTTTACACATATTGTATATTATATTATATATATTTTTGTACATGTATGAGGCGTAAGTTTCGATCGGGTCTCATCTTGTATTTTTTTTTTGGCTCTCCAACCTCGGTAAGGAGAGCTTTAATTTTTTTTGGGCCCCCAAATTTAGAGCAATGAAATAAATGAATAAAATATTTTGCCCTCTTTTTTATATTATTATTATTGTTATTGTTATATGAAAAAAGAAAGTTTATTTAAATTATTGTTTCAAGTTTTTCTTAATTATTCGAACAAATTTCAAAATTATATTTTTTTTTTCTTTTTTACCTAATTATTGTTTTATATAATCATTTTTAATTTACGGACCGGAATTGACTAATGTCAATAATCAATTCAGACGTTAATGAATTTTAGTTTCTAGAATATCAAAAACCAAAGTGAGTAGCAAGAATGCAATTTCGAGAATAATCTTGACGTGTCAGCGAGTGGAAAAAATATTCCGATATATTCATCTTGACGTGGAAAAATATTGTCGATAGAGAATTAAATTCCTGCACAGTTCCACTTTGACCACACGAAGCTTTTGCGACGCATGTTGTTTTCATTCCAGATTATCGTCTTGTGTACATGTATACATGTGTACGTGTGTGTGAAAACTTGAAAGATATTAGCAAAAAGCTTTTCATGTAAATTACCCACTTGTAATACTGAAAATTTCCCCGACAATTTACGGGTTGTTCTTTATGCTGTAATATATATTCGTTGGTAAGAAAAAATGGAAGAACTATTGAATATTTTCTATTTTCTGCGACAAAGTAACACCGATGGCAATGTTTTTTTTAAATATAAGTCGATCGAGCTTTTGAGAAAATTTCATACTTCGCATATGTCCTTTTTCTCGCGGCCGCCCATTCAGGTAAAAAAAATGGGACTCATATATTTTTTTAATGTTTATTTTTGACCTTAAGTGACGAAAAAGCATCATATGTCGTTTGAAAAGACGATTCAAGGGTCGATAATAAATAAATCAATCAATGGATTAGTCAAACATTGTGTCACTGAATCGGTGGATAAATGAATCATCGAATCAATATTTTATTAATTTAATTTAATTTAATTTAATAAATAAATAAATAAATAAATAAATAAATAAATAAATAAATAAATAAATAAATAAATAAATAAATAAATAAATAAATAAATAAATAAATAAATAAATAAATAAATAAATAAATAAATAAATAAATAAATAAATAAATAAATAAATAAATAAATAAATAAATAAATAAATAAATAAATAAATAAATAAATAAATAAATAAATAAATAAATAAATAAATAAATAAATAAATAAATAAATAAATAAATAAATAAATAAATAAATAAATAAATAAATAAATAAATAAATAAATAAATAAATAAATAAATAAATAAATAAATAAATAAATAAATAAATAAATAAATAAATAAATAAATAAATAAATAAATAATAATCTGACTTCGCTAAGGACACAAAATTTTCAACAAAATATTTCAACGCCAACAATTCTTCCCAGAATTTCTGTTATAACCATATCACATACGACGAAAACTCGAGTGTCGAGTTTCGAGTGTCGTCATCGTCACCGTCTCTCTCTCTCTCTCTCTCTCCCTTCCTTACGTGGATCGACGTTATCGGCGCATAAACGCAAAGTGAATTGAACATGGTATGCGCGTTTGCGCAGTTCTCGTAATGAAACAAACGCTTTTCACAATGAAGAAATAATCGGAAGACGGCGAGGAGGCCAGGGTTTAAAGGAAATTATGACGAAGTCATTTCAAGGCGAGTTTGCAGGATTTGCATATCACTCGTAAATGAAAAACAATGGAGCAACAAATGCAAGCGTGAACGTTGTTTTCTTCAGCCTAAAAGGGCTTTTTCTTCACGATCAAAGGAATAATAGAAAGAGGAAAAAAAAGCTCGAGACATATGCGCCTCTTTTGTCGTTTGTCGGTAGCAGGGGTAGGGGTGGAAGATTCTTCCCCATTCTCAACTACGGATCCTTGAATATGCTTGAATGTTTGATACGTATAATGTACTATATACCAGTCGTGATAATGGATATAATGTATGCTGTTGCGAGCGAACTTTTTTTAACCGTCCTTTGTACAACCGCAAGCTCGACGTTCGCGATATTTTTGAGTAGTTGTTGAAAATCTTTACACAAAATACTAATTATCTTACGAAACTTTTTGTAATTATTTTTGTTTCAAAAAATATATAAAGTTCGAGCTTTCTTCAATCACTCCATCCATACCAAAGATTTATTCTCATGAGCTTTCTCTATTATAAAATTCATTATTTTTGATAGAAAGCTTTGAAAAATCGTTTACGGAATTTTTTGTATTTCGGGAATGATGATGAAAACCAGCTTTTTCTTTGGAGTTGGTTGCCAATTCTAAAACCCTTGAGAAAATACGAATCATTCGATAACCTTCAACCCATCACAGCCCCCTTCCCCAACCCAAAGACGGGAATGCTGTTATATGTCTATAGACAAGTGATTCTCTGCTGTCGCTCTCTCTATCGATAAGGTATTCTGATAGTCAAACCGCATGATAATTATAGATAAGATGGATTCTATTTTTTTGTATTCCTCCGCACGTTAAAAGTGCAGAGATATGACTGTTGAAATTTTAGAAAGATTGTGGTTATCGAGCCGTAAAAATGTAGCATTGCATTTTTTGTAGATACCAGAGAATAGAGTAGAGAGCGCGATACATAAATTAGGGGTGTGCGAGTAGCCTTCGAATCGAATAGTGAATTCGATTCGAAGTCGTACCGAATAATTCGAATTTTTTCGAAACATTCGAGTATTTTTTCGAATACTTCGAATTTTACTCATCGGCGTCATTATTCGTTGAAAACATTGTTTTAAGCATGTTCAATAGTTTTTTTTCTTGTTTTGAATCTTTATCTTATTAATATGTATTGAAAATCTCTCGAATTGAAATTTTGATGGTGATTATGTTCGGTCAGCATTCCTACAACGGCAAAAACCGGAAAACCGGCCACAACAAAAAAATCAGATTGGTGTACAAAAAATTGAGAGTTCAATTTTTTAAATATTTGTTTCGTTTAAGGGACCATTCCAGTGTAATTTTTTTTTGATAATTTTCGTTTTTTATTTTTTGCAAAATATTATTGCCAAAAATATGGACTTTCATAAACATGCTGTTAAATTTTGGTCGCGAAATTCGAATTATTCCGGTCGCTACAGCCTTTCTTAGAAAAAAACAACCCAAACACTGTAGCTGTTAGCTTGACTGTGAAGACATTTTTTGTTTGTTACGTTTTCCGTGAAGAGTACGGTGTAGGTGAGTGTGACAATGAAATAATCTGTGAGTAGCCCCTTAAAGGCCTGTCGTTAGCGACAGAACGCGATAGAACGTGTACGAAACAGGGAGCGTGGGGTAATTTGGAGCATGACGGTCGAGTTTTTATAGTCGGGCCTATAGACAAAAAATGTCAAAAAGGGATCCGGCCAGCTGCGTGAGTACTCGAAACTTTAAACCCGTTTTTCTCGAAACTTCGATTTTCAAAACGGTGGAACATTTTAAACAAAGAGTTTTCAAGCTATCCGTCTCAAATTTTGCCACATCAATCTTCACGCCATTCCTTAACGTCTCAAGGAAGCTTTTCTTATTATTCGAAAATTTCACATCTTTTTGAACGAAAAACTGTCGAAAAAAAGGCCCAATATGACACTTAATTTTAAAATGGCCACCATTTTGTTAATTTTTTTAGAAAAAAAAAATCATCCGTGAACCTCTACAGTTTTTCGTACTGATTAATAATTTTTTTGGTTTTTTCTTTGAGACAAGTTTTTGAGGAGTAGGAGTCTCGCACCGTCAGGCGCTATTTTTTTAGGCATCATTTTGCAGTGGCCAACAAAAATTATATAAAAAATAAAAGTAAAAGTAGAAAATATTTGTATGTACACGAAAAAAGGATTTACCATCTCTGAAGTGCTTAAAGATTATCATTATCATCATCATTGCTTTTCTTTTACTTATACTTCTTTAATAGATCATCCTCCTTCCTCTTCTTTTGATTGGATATTTCCAGAATGTTTCCGGAATGTTCTTCTTATCACTATCATCATTACTGCTACTAGATTCACCATCATCAGATCGTCCTTCAAAGATGCAAGCACAACTCTTATTCAGTCCATCAATAAATTTCACCTTTAGACTTTTCTGAGTACTTAACATGACTATTGCATTAAAAAACGTCTCATCGTTCAAAAGACCTCTGAATACATGAATGGGTAAAACCAATTTAGCTTCATCGTTCAAATCTAAAACAACTTTTTATCCAAAATGCGTCATCACTTTTCTAATTTCGCTGGCGTTAAACCATTTATCCATTAACCCATTAACCATTTACCATTTACCATTTATCATTTACCATTTATGTAGGAAAGTCTTTCATAGATATCGTTGGAAGAAACCCTTTTCCTTCGGGTATTTAAGCAAATTTATTTAGTTTCCTGATAGCGCTCTTTATCGACAATGCTAACAATATGTTTTTAGGCATTGTGATGAATTTTTTACAGTGTAGCTTGATTACAGTTAAGCAGTTAGCAATCACGCTGAAAAAGTATTAGTGAATCGCTGAGCTTAAATGTCTTATGTGTGTATATCGCGCTCACCACTCTATTCTTTGCTATCTACAAAAAATGCAATGTTGCAGTTTTGCAGCTGGATAACCTCAATCTTTCTAAAGGTTCAACAGTCATATCTCTGCACTTTGACTATAATTAAAATTATCATATCGGCTGACAATCAGAATGCCTTATCGATAGAGAGAGAGAGCGATAGCAGAAAATCACTCGTCTAGACATATAACAGCATTCCCGTCTTTGGGTTGGGAAAGGGGGCTGTAAGGGGTTGAAGGTTATTGAATGATTCACCTTACCTCAAGTCTTTTAAAAATCGAGTTTTTAAAATCTTCTTTGGATTGGAGTTCACAAAGACTTTCAGGTGATAATGAGGACGTGCTTTGGGTGGGGTTTCGCAACGAGTTTCCGGTGATAATGAAAGTGTGGGTTGAGTGGTGAGGAAGGGGGCTGAGAGGGGATTAAAGGTTATCGAGTGACCCGCATTACCCCAATTATTTTAGCATCGGCTTTCCATAGCTACTCACGTGAGCTTTTTTCCCATGATCTAATACTTCATACATAAAAAATGTAAATTATTTTTTCTTCATAAGGATTTTTTGGCTAAAAAAGCAGGAAAAAAAAAAAAATTTTTACTCTTTATGTCATTTGTCGCAAGTTCTATTTTAACAAATTATGAATGTGCATGTAACTTGTTTATAGGAAGAGGATGATATTAAACGGTTGAGTGGCGTGGATAAGGGTGGAAGGGTAAAGTCCTTCATCGAATTAGTCGTATCATGCAGTTACAGGATATAAAGAAGTTTGTACAGTTGCGAGTGGACCAAGTTTCGTAAACGTTAATTCCATTGATGACAACGAAAATTTTGGCAGAACAAACGATCTCGGGCAGCCGGCTGATTGCAACGAGGGTCCCCTTTGCCAAAATGATTAACGAGAATAATTCATCTTTGTCGACATTACTTTCATCCCTTACTCTCTATAATAGAATTTAATTCACATTTTTAACACATCATTTATCAAAATATCAGAAAATAACAAATTTAATTGATATCACTTTCATGTTTCATTACTCGTAAATTAATTAAATGAAAATAGAATATATTTTTTTTATACGTTTTTCTCAATTCTTGAGTAATTATTAATCATTCATATTCATTGATGATTTCACAGAAAAAAAAGTACCCAATTTGTTTACAGTGTGAAAAGTTAATTACTTGAATGATTGAACTATTTTTTTCATTCATAATTTTTGTCGCCTCTTTCGAATTGTTGAGTAAAAATTAATATATATTTTTTTCTTTTAACTTTTTACACCTGCAATTGAATTTCATATCGAAGGAAGCTTCTCAAAAGCCAATTGCGACGCGGAAGGGAAATTGAATTTTTCCGTTCACGAATGAAAAATTTGATTTATTTCTTTTTGCATCTCACTTCGTGCTTCGTTTGCCAACCACTAACGTTTCCGGAGGGCATATATTGTGTCGGTCTCAATAGTTCACATTCGACATTCAGCTCGGCCTCCCACGTATGAATAAATATGTGTATGGATATATTAATAAAAGTTCCAATAAGGCAATAACAATAATAAAAATAATCATAATCATAAATAATAAGAATAAGAAGAAGAATAATAAACAAAATAATATCTTTTATGGTAATTTCAAATAAAAAGCCTTCGATTCACTGACGACTTTTTTTATACAGAAAATTAAAAAATATTCTATTACAATATTTTTTAGGAAAAAATCGGAACATATATTTTTATCGTCGACTTTGAATATTTTATTTTGTAACGTTAATTCGCTTTAAATTGTTTGCCGTCAATTTTTCTTTAAAAATGAACTCCCGAATAAACCGCAAAAATTTTGCGAGCAAAAAAATTGTATAAAAAATGAAATTTTTTTAAAATAATTAATCGAATGACAAACCTTTGCTGGTGAGACTGAAACTTCTAAGACGGTAGCTGTCCTCGTCCTCCCCCTCCTCTCTTCTCGGTATTTGCGAGCTCGAATCGGGTACATCCAAAAAAGCATTACTCTTTCTCTGATGTGTATGATGCATACTCTGACCCCTTCGGCTTCCTCTTCTTCGTAATCCAGGACTTGGCTCATTGTCAGTCAGTCTCGGCTCGCTACTGCAGTGAGGCGACTTGACGCTACCTTCGTGATGATGATGCTGAGCAGCTGCTGCGACACGAAAAACAATTTCGTAAATTTGTTATGTATTCAAATTATTATTATTTTTTTTTCAAATTCCCCATTGCTTATCGTATATTTTTATAGTATTGTCGCAATATTTCACAGCGGTAATTACGAATTCGCAAAAAATGCGTGGGCAACGAATTTAATGACCACTTTGGACTCGATGTAGATTGAAAACTGTTAAAATTTCAAGTGTCAATGACTTTGCTTCGAATTATGAGAACAAAAATCGAAAAAATAAAAAAAATATCGATGATCCTACTTGAAAAATTGGTAAAAAAAAAAAAAAAAATGAGAAATATCATATACAACTGAACGGAACGCTGTTTCAAAGCTTAACAAATTACGAAAGGAATCGAAGCAAATTATTATCATTTTACAGAATGCAAAAAACGAACTTTGTTTTTTTTAATCTTCATTATGTCTGTATAGTATATCGATGTATATTGTTCTACTCATTACGGGTCGTCTAACCGTTTTATATAAATTTATGATTGTTTTAAGAAAATGTAAATTATACAGTATAATTTGTTTAATTTTTTATTTATTCCACAAAAATGGAATAGAAACAATAATAGAAGGGCGTTATACGAATGAGGTGACGATATTATTTAATTGAAAATATTTTTACAAATTCATGAAAATAACGAGACGAAAGTTTTTTTTTTGTATCAACAATGCTCAACTAAAATCACTTAACGCCACATGTCAGAGTGAACAAAAAAAGCTCGAGGGAACAAGACTCGCAAGTTAATCTCGTCATTTAAATTCGAGTAAACTACGATGAGAGCATCACGCGAGACAAAGTTTTGCCTCGGGAAGGAAAATGAAGTTAAGGGATTCTCGCGGAAACAAAAGTGACTCTCGTCGCGTGCTTTGCAGAGTATACGTAAAATGTTTGCGATCCATTATACAACTTTTATTTTGTAAAAGCCAGCCTTCTATTAAAAACCACAATATTGTTTAATAACAAATACAAACTACATCATTACAATATGTGTGGAGAAAAAAAAATGTTATGAAAAAATGTTTGATAGTTCAAGGGGTCAGGGCTGCAGAGGCTCGAAAAATAAGGGGACAAATCTACATTTCCAGCAATTCTTTGAACTTTAACACCAAATTTTCAAAGAACGTTTTTAGAGATTTCGGAGATAATTTTTTAATAATTTCCTTTCGGTTTCCATAGAAATCGAAAAATTTATGGAAAATCGTCAATTTTTTATGTTTCCGTAAAGGGGATCTATATTAAATTTTGGAAGTTTCAAGCTCATTAAACAATCAGTTTAAAAAAAAAATGATAATGAAGTGTCAAAACCAGAAGTTCAAAAATTGAAAGAAAGTTGTTTCAAATTCAGATGTATGCGGAATAATCAACGATTACAAGAACCAGTTTAAACACATAATGCTTATCATCTCATTTTTAATAAACTTTTTTTTCAACTAATTTCTTAATAAAGCTTTGGTATTATTATTATTATTATTATTATTATTATTATATTATATTATTATTATTAGAATCCTCAATATGGTTGACTTTTTTTTATTTTGGACTTTTATTGTTCCATCGTAAGCAAATTCAGCGTTTTTTTAGCTTTTTATCATATAGTATTCAAATTATTATTTAAAGTAGACCTGAAACTACGAGACTGCAAAAAATGTGTGTGCCGTAAATTTTTTAAATAATACAAAAAAAATTGTGCAGCGGACAAGGAAGTATATTTGTGGACAAGGTGAGATGCAAAGGAGAGGAGATTTGTTACCGAACAAGAGAGAAGCGTGCATGCATAGAAATTGCTCGACGAGCTTGCAAGCTCATCCCTCGTTCAACTCTGCACACGTTTATCGAGCTAGACCGTGTGCGCGCTCGAGTTCATTGTACATCACGACCTGACTGTCTCAATCACGCTCCAGCGTTCGAAAGCCTTCGGCCACCCCCCCCCCCCCCCCCGCCCCGAAGTCCTCTCGCAAAACCTTTCTAGAATGCTCGAGAGATTGGAAAAACGAAAAAAACAATGCTTTCGAAAACGTTTTAAAAAACTTGCTATGAACATATTTCATTCGCCAGAAAAATACCTAGTGACGTCATTTTTAGTCAGAAAAAATAGATCGAAAATTTTGAAAAATCATAATGGGTTAAAAGATGTTTCACCGAAATGATTGTAATTTTGCTTCCCTGTAGAGTTGCAATTCCATGATGTGCTTTTATTTAGTAATCTTTTGACCTTGAGAATCACGCTTGTTTAATTATGCTATAATTTTTTAAAATATTTTTCAAATGAAATCATCGATTTTTATATATTTTTTCTATCGTCGAGATTCGGTGATTTAAAATTACACTCACAATCAGTATAAAAAATTAGGACATTCAGCCGAAATAAATGTCATTCTCTGAGTCAGGTCGCAAACTTTTCAAAACTTTTCTAATTAAGCTCAAATCAGCCAAACTCACAAAAACTTATATCTATTAGAAAAATTAATATTTTTTGCATTCAAGAGGAATGATTTTAAAAAAATCAAAAGCCAGGCCACGAGTGGTCACTAACTGCGGAACCATTTTCTTCCACTCAGTTTATACTCAAACGAAATAATAATTGAAACAAAAATCGGTGAAGAAAAAATACGAAATTTTTTATTTTAATTAAAAAAATTAAGTAAACCGTAAGTAAGTAAAAGGTGCTTGACGTGCATGTTATGCAAGAGCGGGGGATCTGTATGTACATGGAACGAGAGCATGAATATTGGATAAGCGCGAATCGAGTAATCCAATCGAGTACGGGGGGGGGTGTGTGTTTGTTAGCGGCTCTTTTAGCAAAAGTTTTCAATTATCTCAAACGTGTTATAATTAGTTGCCTTACTGGATGGAGCCGCCACGACAACGTAAAAAAAGCCATAAGCTCAGAACTCTGCTATTTTACGAGAGGAGGACAATATAAAACAAAACGAAGACTGTAAATAAAATTATCTCTGCATACGATACAGTAAAACATGTGGTTTTATCAATATTTATTTATTATTATCTCTCTTGGTATCGAACAAAAAACAACAGCAATAATAATAATAATAATAACAATTTATTGTTATTATCATTATTTTAATTAGTATCAACTTAAAAAATAATCATCTCCAGCTCATTTACCTTGTGCGGCTGCTCTTCGCCTTATGCTTTTATTTCCACCGGAAACTCTGGCGCTCTGTGATCTCGTAGCTGGTCTTCGTCGTCTCGTTGGGGTGTTGTTGCTGTCGGGTGTACCACCGCTACTGTCACGATCCTTTTCCTTGACACCCGATGGCGGTATGCCACCGAGCATCTGTTCCATCGACGAGAATCCCGGCGCGCATATTGAGGCCGATCTCGTCTTTCGACGACGCGGAATTTCGTCGTTCATTGTCAGGCTTACGTTGTCCCTGTCACGCTTTTCCGAAGCCACGACAAACGCCTTTATCTTTACTCACCAGAAACAAAGTATTTTCTTTTCTTTGCGTTTTTCAATATAAATTACTTTTTGCCAATTTTTTTTTTTTTCGAGATTTTGCGAAAAATCTTAAGGATTCAAATTTTTTGCCACGCGAAGAGTTTTCGAGCTTTTTGCACGCTTTTGTAGTAACAGTGACTCAGTCCCGGGATTTTGTTCTCATGTGTCCGAATGTGCTCTTAAATAACTCTCGTGGCAAACGATAACTTATGGAAAAATTAATTCCGAACACCGAAAAAGCTCCTGAGCTTTGTCTTCGTCCAAGCTGTATTAACGCCGAGTCTGTTTTCAGGGGCCGAAAGCTCACCCCGGAAACGATTGAAACTTGCGCTTCCAGATGTGCTTTTTGCGAATCGTTTGGACCAACTTCCGGAAAGTTATTTTATTTTTTACCTTGCTGATGCTTTCAAGTTCAGTTTTTAGCCTTGCAAGCTCACTGCCGAAAATTTGTATTTGCTGCTTTTTCGGAGCCCTTTTGCGTCGAAGCTCGCTTAAGAAAAAATAATTTTGGTTATCTGCGAAAGATGAACTTCGAGCTTTAATTTTATCGGATTTTAATTAGTATTTGGAAGTTACTTCCGATAAATGGAAATCTCGCCCTTCCGTGCTGTTACTGCTTTTGTGCTCACTTATGGAAAATTAATTTCCTTCCACATTGGGGACCCTTCCGAGGTTTATGCTGAGATTTTTCAGCTCATTTCCGGAAAACGTATTTTTGTGCGTTCCGGCAGTTCTTTTTTGGAGCTTTTTTGACGAAGCTCAGTGCAAATGGTGTATATTTGCAGATGCCTCGAAGATCTTTTGATTTTTTAAGTTTCAAAGTTTTTTGTGTGAGCTTTTTCGGAAATTGTAAATTGTTCATCACGACACAGAAAGTATGTTTTACCTTTTTCTGTTCCGTTCTACTTAAACAAACACTCACTATTTCGTTCTTGTAGTTAATTTCGTAGTGGAAATGGCATTTAGATAAGAAACTTTTTCAGGATTTAATAAATTTGAATGTCATCAATATTAAATAAATTTTTGTTTCTGAATGAAGAATGGTGTCTTGATTTATTGTCGTTTTTTTTTGTTATTCAGTGAACTTTAGAAACTCTTCACTTTTTTGGGGTCTCAAGTTTGGAATTATTTTGTCGGTCCCATTCAAAGGTTGA